>PVHX01002840.1:10064-156546 GCA_004024805.1 Geosciurus inauris
GGCTTAGATGACTTTACTCTTAATTTCTGCTGAAATTCAAAGAAGAAAAAAACTTGGAATATTCTACAGAGAGTGTACTATCCATCCTATGTTATAAGGCTGGCATAACCTGGGTTCAAAAAACAGAACAGGAAAGGAAATTTGCAGGTCAGCCTCATTCATGACTCATAGACATAAAACTCCCACACAAATAATCAGCTCTCAAAATTAGTCCAACAATATATAAAAAGGTTAATGCATCATGGACAAGTTAGGTTACACCAGTACTGCAGACCTCATTTAACCTTAGCTCAATTAATGTGGGTTGCTACACACACAAATTTAAGAGAAAAATCACAAAATCATTTCAATAAACAAAAATATTTGATAAATGTCAATATCCATTCATGATAACAAAAGTAACTTAGCAGACCAAAATGAAAATTTCATTATGTTAATTAACACTACCTGTAAAACCTACAGAAGCCATTTAATCAATCCCTCATCTAGTGCAATGTTCCCATCTTTCCCACTAGGAGGCAAAGCAGCCCTTCTCTCCCGGCTGCTCTTTAGTCAGTGGTGCTGGGACTCTCCTGCCAGCTTTTTTCCTTGAGTAAGATCTTTCCAGTGAAGTGTGTAGACACCAGAGAGGGAAATGCAAAGAGCAGATCCAAGAGAAGAGCGGTGCTGGGGCACAGATGGGGAGAGTTTGCAGACCCAGGGGCTCTTTTCCCCAGTTTCCTAATCCCAGTTTTCTGGACCCAATGCTTGGCTCTGATGAGTTCCTGTGGCTGGGGCCCAGGCGTTGTTTTGTGAGGGGAGGACATCAGGGTACAGAGGCTATGCTCACTCTTTGCTCAATAGGGCACTCTTACAAATTACTGCTGTGTAGTGGGACCTCGTGTCATCAGTTCCAGGTGAGAGGAATCCTTGTGATGATCTCTCACTAAGCTGAGCGGTGAAAAGCCTTTGGCATCTTCTCTGTGCTATGGGCAATCAGAATCAGAAGTTTATGGGGGCAGTGTGGGCTCAAGTGTTCTGCTCCTTTTTTTAAAAAAATATTTATTTTTTAGTTGTAGGCAGACAGAATATCTTTATTTCATTTTTATGTGGTGCTGAGGATCGAACCCAGTGCCTCACGCATGCTAGGTGAGCACGCTACCACTGTGCCATAACCCCAGCCCCTCTGCTCATTTTTGAAGAAAAGCAGAAGGAAGAACAGAGATTCCTGGTATTCCAGGATATCATCCCCTGTGGTTCATCCATTCCTGATCCTCTCCCTAGGAAGGGCTTGTGTCTTATTCCTCATCACCCAGGGCCAGGTCTCTAAGAGGGCCTTAATGATAAGGCCCTCTTCCCAAGACTAAACAATCCACATGTGTGCTCTCTCATCCTTTGGCTTATTTTCTCTTCTTTCCTCTCCCACATTCTTTTTCTTTCTCCTCTCATTCTCCTCCTCCTTCTTGTGCTCTCTCTCTCTCTCCTTCCTTCCTTTCTTCGTTGATGCCCCATCTACACTATGTTGCTTCTCCCTGTTGGGGTTTGAGTGAAGCCGTGCACTAGAAGGCCTGGAACTTGGCTTCCTGAATGGCAGAGTCTCTGTTAAGCCAGCCAGCTCCAGCCTCATCCCCTTGCTGGTTCTTCCATGGCTAAAACTCAGCCAATCCCCAAGCAGACTCACTTCTGAGGCCTGCTAATCTCTGGATTTTACATTCCCCAAATCCTAGAAAAGATAAGCTCTTGCTTGATTCACAGGCATTGTTCTTTAGAAGCACAGCACTCTCTTGCATAGAAAGCAATCAATTTAATCTTTTTTATTTCAGACATTGAATGCTATTCTTTTCCTGTGACACTTCTTACAATTCTTCTGAAGTCCCAGTGCTGAGTGACCAAGTTTGCTGAGAAATACTGTGGCTCTCAGCAGCTCCTTAGAAGTAGTGGCCAGCTGTGGTAACAGGACATACCATGTCCTAATGTGTCTTGCCTTGGCTCAATTCTTTTTTTCTCACTGTCACTGCTCCAGGTTTGCCTCTCCTAAATGAATTGCTACCACCTCAGCTGCCTCAGGCTCTGCTTTCTATAGGAGCTCAGCTAGGACAGAGTGGGAAAGTGCAATTTGGGGCATTTCTTCCTTTGTCTCAGGTAAAGTTAAAGCTCAGAGGAAGCCCTCTCATAAATTACAAACAAGATAAATCCCTTGGATATCCTTCCATTAAAACATTTCTCCTTCTAAATAAAACACAAAATAGGGCTGGGGATGTGGCTCAGTGGCTTGAGTACCTCTGAGTTCAATCCCCAGTACTTCCCCCCCCAAAATAAGAGAGAAAAATTTCTCTTTACAGTATCTTCTCCTGGTAGTCTTTAGATATGTCTCACTCCTGTTGAACCAAGGTTTACAATGGAGGACTTTTTTTTTTTTTTTTTTTGGTACTGGGGATTGAACTCAACCACTGAGCCACATCCCAAGCCCTATTTTGTGTTTTATGTAGAGGCAGGGTCTCACTGAGTTGCTTAGCACCTCGCCATTGCTGAGGTTGGCTTTGAACTCGCGATTCTCCTGTCTCAGCCTCCCTAAGTGCTGGGATTACAGGCTTGAGCCACCGCGCCCGGCTGGAGGACTTTTTCTTATTGCCTCTTTTTTTAAAAAATATTTTTATTAGTTGTTGATGGATCTTTATTTTATTTGTTTATTTATGTGATGCTGAGAATCGAACCTAGTGCCTCACACATGCCAGGCAAGTGCTCTACCACTGAGCCACAACCCCAGCCCCTCTTGTTGCCTCTTGTAATGATTTTCTGGGAGACTGAGCAGGAATTTCCCCTATGTACTTTCTTTTGGTAGAGTGAAGCCAGCATTACAGCCTTAGACAATTTGGAGATGGTTGGCCCCAAAGGGGAGGAAGCATGTCCTGTGTCTTCTGCAGGAAAAGCAGCTCCCTAGGAAATTGAGATGCCTGATCTGGAAAATACTTGAATAACAAAGGAAGTGTTGACATGCAGTCCTCCATAGTCAGCAGAAGAAATTGCTGGCCTCCAAGAGGTTGCCTTTTCCTTCACCCTTCCATAAGCTCCATCTTTCCTGTTTTACAGACAGTGACAACAATAGCCAAAGAATAACTGAATGGGCATGACAGTGTGCTCAGTGACAGCCTTGGGATGATGTACATGTGGAGCTTCTCTGTTGTCAGAGAATGATGGGATTGTGGGAAGTGAGGCAGGAAGGAAAGCTGTGATATTGAGGAGAGGTGTGAGAAATGAAATGATAGCTTGTAAGTTACTTAGATAATCTAAAGATTGTTGGAGGTTGAGTAATAGAAAAGAGAAATTTTCTAGAACCTTCTCAGGATCTCCAGGGAATCAGGCTTGGAATGCTGTTTTAGAAATAATTTATTGTCTCCAAGTGTATTTTTTTCATTTTTCTCAGTCATGCAACAAAAACGTTCTCTCTCATGTTTTCTGTCTCTCTATGGATTATTTGATAATCCCCTTTGCCTTTTTTTCTTTTTTTAATATATATTTTTTATTCTAATTAGGCTTACATGACAGCAGAATGCATTTTGATTCATTGTACTCAAATGGAGCACAACTTTTCACTTCTCTGGTTGTACACAATATAGAGTGACACTATATGTGTGGTCATACATAAACCTAGGGCATTGCTGTCCTTCGCATTCCACCATCTTTCCTGCCCCCATGTCCCATCCCTCCCTTCCTCTCAGTTACTTTTAACCTGTGTGATGTTTGGCCCCATTTGTGCATGTCTATACCTTTTACCATGAGGTTTCCTATTAAAGGAATTTGGCATTCTAGAATTGTGTATTCTAAATGTTACCTTTTTATATGAAAATTAAGTTTTATTTTTAGGAATTCCACCAAATACTTCTTTTCTATGTGATATCCACCTGACTTTTCCTTCATTACATACAACAGTATAATACCACATACCTGATGTTTTGTATCAATGTTATCTTGCTTCCAAATAGAACTCTGGCCAGACTGAAGGGAGGAGGGGGGCACAGGTGATGTTCACAGAGAAACCTGTAACAGGCAGATGATGAGAGCATAGTGGGTAGGGCCTGTGTATGAAATGGTCTGTTCTGTGGCTTCTAGATGGACAGTAAACATTCCAACATGGCCTGAATTGGTTATAATAATAAGCATTGACACTCCTCTTGGTTTCTACATTTAATAAGATGTAAAATAATTCCTTGAAAATGTGTCATAGGAAAAATGCAAAACACTGAGGGATGAGTTGGCGCTGAGAATTCATTGTGATTACTCAATAACCACAAACTTGCAATTAACTGCTCTAACCATAAATCACCCTTCTAGGGTTCGATCTGTTGAAAGAACCGTTGACTCTTTACAGTCATTGTAGCCACAGCTGGAACCTCAGAAATAGAAGATCACTGTTGGCCTTAGATCATAGATAGGGATGCTATTTCTTGTGAGTTTTGAAACTTTCCATTGTCTGAGCTGATCTGGGGGAAACCAAATTGCAGCAACATTGGAGAATCAGTCCCTAGGGAAGGGCTTTTGTATCACACAGATGGAGATGGAATGTACAACTCTGGGCAATTCTTTCATCAAAAACAATACATTAATTTCTTAGTGGCATTTCACAAAGCACTGGGAATCAAATGGTGAGCACTAACAAATTTTGTTTCGTATCTTGAGGAACAGGGCATTTGTATATGATTATAAATAGTGGCAAGTCCTCTGAAGGAAAAAAAAATTACAAGAGAATATAACAGCTTAATCGGACCTTTTAATAGTGGTCAGAAAAGACCTTCCCAAACAATTATGTCAGTCATACAAACAGTTGAAAATGAAGTGTTCTCTGATCTGTTCAAGTAATTATCTTGAGGCTCACACATCAGAAGTTCTGAAGTGCCCAAGTATTTTAAAAAATAATGAGGAATTATGCCCAAATTAACTTCTATTTTCCATCAAATATGTGAATTCAAAGGCAATAGGCAGAAATTGATAAATTGGAGTCTTTGAAAATTTAAATTTTCTGTTCAACCAAAGGCATCATTAAAAGCAAAAGAAATTTTGCAAAGACAATGTATTTAATAACCTACCTCATGAAAATTGGCATCTATTGGAATATATAAAGCAAAATTAAAATAAATCATTAAGGGAAACAATCAATTCAAATGTAAATGAGCAAGGTCTATGACAGACACATCCTGGAAGAACAAACTCAAATGGGTAATAAGTATTTGAAAAAAATGATGAACTTCACCAACAGGGAAGTGGTAGTAGAAACTGCTATACTTTACCATTGCACACCTATTATGACAACAAAAATTACTATGTTTTATAATATTAAACTGGTTGTTGAGGTATTAATTTGAATAATAATTTGAATAATAATTTTGTAAAGCCTTTGAATAGTGTCAGAGACAAGTGAGGTATGCCCTCTGTAACCCAGGCATTCCACTCTAAAGGTACATGCTGGAGAAATGCAACATGTAACATAGAGACATGTTAGAGAATGCTCTTTGCCATATTTTTATTAGCAAAATGGAAACAAAATAAATGTCCTAAGGATGGGTAAATAGTTATTTTCATGCAGGGAGACATTGTGCATCAGTTAAAATAAATGAAATACACTTACATATGTGCACAGGAATGAAAATACATTATGGATTTGTTTCTCCCAGGGTTGGAAACAAGGTAACTAAAAATCAGAGGTGGGAGGAGGATTTTTATATTTTAATGCTTTGGAAACATTCACAATGTGAACATATTTCTTTTTCTTTTTTTCTGGTACTGAGGATTGAACTCAGGGGTACTCTACCACTGAGCCACATCCCCAGCCCTATTTTGTGTTTTATGTAGAGACAGGGTCTCACTGAGTTGCTTAGCGCCTCGCTGTTACTGAGGCTGGCTTTGAACTTGCGATTCTCCTGTCTCAGCCTTCCTAAGTGCTGGGATTACAGGCTTGTGCCACCGTGCCTGGCTTAACATATTTCTTCTTGAAGTGCAATTAATTAAGAATATGGCGTGAAAGTAAGGTTTCCAAGGGCCAATATAGGATAAACCATTTTTAAAAAGTTGAAGAACAAACAAGACCAGCTGGGTCACTTCTGCTCCCTCCGTTGTTTCAACAGCATTACACTGGTTGAACTCATAGTTTAACTGGAAGTCCAATCTTCCCTCTTGGTTTCTGAACCTAAGCCACGGCACTAGCTGGGAACCAAAGCTCTTGATTTTCTTCCATCGTTGGCTTCTGACAATAAGGACAGCAGGGGAAGTAAATGTAGCAAGGAGCAGGGAGATGTCAGAACCTAAGGGACAGGGAGAGGCCAGGGTTCCCTCTCCTTCCACATAGCCCGGCAGACACCTGCCCTGTGCAGCCCTCCCGGAGAGCTCGCCTCCTCTGGCTGGTCTTGGTAGCTGTTCTTCCTTCCAGGATTCTGTTTCACAGGGTCCTCGACTGTCCAGGAGTTTGTGGGCATTGGGGGACTTTGTGGCATTTCTATTAGGGATTGAATATCATCATCTATTTCATGTCTTCTCAGTTCTTTCGTTAGGCTTTTTCTTAGACATTTTGCCTGGAAGGGCCCCATCACTTTCCCAGAAGTCCAGGGAATCAGATGGTCTCCAAATTTACAACTCCTAAAAATTCTCTGCTTGAGCCCAGATATCCCACTGGTCACTATGCATTTAAAGTAAGATATCTCAGAGGCATCTCAAATTCAATGGGTAGAAACAGAGCTTATCGTTTTTGTCCATGAATCTGATCATCTCTCCTTTTTCCTCACTTAGAGAATAGCGCCACCATCTACCCTGTCACCCTTCCTCACTACCCACATCAAATCCATTACTTAGCCTGGCTCATCTTTTCTCCTAAGGATGGCTCAGAATGTCCCAGCTTGTCTCTTTCTACAGCTGCAGTGTTGGAGTAGTCATTCAGCAGGTCATAACTGGACTCTCTTGTGAGCTTCCTTGCCTCTGGTATTCTCAACTATCTAGCTATCCTTAATAGTTTTAAGGTCTGAGTACATGTACCTTTTTAAAAAAAAGCTATTTAATAACTTCAAATTTCCAGTAAGATAAAAATGAAGCTACTTCAAATGCCAAAATGTGAGTGGGGGTGGGATGACTTCTATGTGCTAAGTCTAATCCTTTTCACTTGGTATTAGAACAATGTAGAGCCACTTGAAGTTACTAGGAAATGCTGTTTAGATTCTCCAAGCTGCAATTACATGTGCTGTTTGGTGCACTCAGGATGGCTTTAGCCTGTTTTTCTCTTTTTGGTCCAGTCTCTACTTAAAAGCTACACACTCTAGAACCACCCTCCCCTTATCTCCTCTTGAAGGTTTAGGTACAGTTTCCTTTATACTCTTGTGACATTATTACCTTTTCTTACACAACTCATCAGCAAGCATTGTCAAAATTTGGTAGCAGATGGTACATCTCCTTTAGATTACAAACACTTTAAGGCAGGAGGTGTGTAGTTTAACCTTTGAATCCTGAGTCCCAAGCCTATGCTCCAGAGAGTAGAAGCTTAGTCTGTTTTGGGATTTTTTCCCTCCAAAACTGAGAATTTATGAGGCTTCCAGGAAATAGAAAGTCTTAGGGTCATCTCACTAAAAACCACCCAAACTGGGGCAGCAGTGTCCTCAGGTGGAGTACTAAAGGGCACACCCTAGTCTCCTGGTCTTGCAAAGAGGGCAGGAAGACACTTCTATACCAGGTCAGTCAGGGCAGATGGTGGGCAGAACCCAGGCAGGGGAAACCTAAGCAACTTAACCTCTGAACTGAGGGATGGGCAGATCTGTCTCTTTGCAGAGAGAGCAGAAACCCATGGTGGAAAATATATATATAAACTGTATTTCATATTTTGATATTTTTATTAGTCCCTCAAATTAATCCAGAAAAGTGTTTATGCCTAGAAAATTAAAAAATAAAATAAGAAATGATAACTATTTATCATGGCCAACATATTAGACCATGGCACACGGTAGAAAAGGCATTTGTTCCTCAAGACCATTTACTTTCTTTTATCAGAAAACAATCACAGTATACTGACTGAGTTAGGACAAGGCACTTTGCTGATATCTGTTGTCAACTTTGTCCTAATAAAAACAAATCAACTCATGTCTACAATGTGAATGACCACTCACTCAGGTGCCTAGGTCCTGGTGTCTCTTAGTTTGGCTTTCTAGAGAGGGAGAGCAGACTTCATGGATCTCTCCAGCTCAGGACCATGTCTTAGCTTTATGCTCGCTTGACAAGGTCCAAGATCACTAGCTCAGCCTCTTCCCTCATTAAGTCCTTCTCTTCCTCCCACTAACCTGGGCTGAACCAGTCTTCAAATTTCTTGGAGAAGCCCATGGAGAGGAAAATATTTCCTTTCTTACAGGGACCATTGAGTGTCCTGACCTGTCTGTCCCTTATGTAAAGTGATCCCCAGGATCTGGCCTCGCAGACCTCCCAGGTCATGGCTTGAGCATGGTCTGCTCACAAGACCTCCTGCTCAGAGCCTGCTCTAGATCTTCCAAGGCCTCTCTGCCTTCTGACTGGACTGGTGTCCATGTTTCCTGAGTGTCTGAGTCTTGAGATGCTTTTGAAACTGATCCAGAGAAGGTCTCACGTCTGGGGAAGCAGATATCCCAAACTCTTTATATGACCCCAAAGAGCCCCCTCCCCATTTCTCTTCCTTGTTTCCTCTGAAATGTTTGTCATTGTCACTCCTGGAGTTTGTGGTGTTTGTGGTTTATGGCATTTTTGGTAGGCAGAATCTCAGTGATCCTACAATCCCCTTCTCTTTGAGCATGGTTGAAACCTATGAACATGATGAGGTGTTACTTCCATGATTATGTCACATTATGCAGCAAAAGGGAAGTCGTCCTGGTGGGTGGAAGCTCTAGGAGCCCTTGGAGAGCAGAGACAGTTTTCTCCATCTGATTTCAGGAAAAAAAAAAGTCATAAAGAGTCCAAGTTTGAGAAGAATTCGAGATACACTGCTAGGTAAAGACCAGGGCACCATGTGACAAGGACAGAGGGCAGCCTCCAGAAGCTGAGCACTGCCCCCTACTAGTGGCAGTGAGAAAACAGGCCCTAGTCCTACAACTCAAGGAACTGAATCCTGTCAATGACTGGATTGAGCTTGGAAGTGATGCTTCCTCAGAGCTTCTGAGGAAAACCTGGCCTTGATTTTGGCCTTTGAGCCCAGCTGAGGCCACCTAGGCCTCCAACCTACAGAACTATGAAACATTAGGTGTTATTTTAAGCTGCTGAGTTTTTGGTAGTTTGTTACACAGCAATAGAAAATGAATACAGCACTAATTGGAAATCATCTACCTGACAGTAACTTGATATCTTTCAGGTACAGCAAGATAGAGAAAGAGGAGGAGAAACAAAACAGAACAAAACAAAAAAACAAACAAAAACAAAATCACAACCACCACACCTGGAATGTGATCTTGAAGAAATAAAAAAAAAAAATCCTTTCTTTTCAGTTCTTCTCCTGTGTTACTCTGCTTCATTCGAATTTTTTCTTTTTCATTCCCCCTTTTCCTCTCATCCTGAATTTCCTCTTGCACTTAAACTGAAATTTTGTGTGTGGGAGTGTGTGAAGAAGAGCTGTGGTTGGTTGATTGGGAGCGAAATCTTCTGAAGCAAACTGTATCTCCCTCCTTTTTAAAGTCCAACCCAGCTGTCCCTTCCCAAAGAAGCCAGGAGGGGGCCAGCAACCCGGTGAGCAACTGTGTGCTCCCTGCAGTAGGCGAGGGATGATAAGGCACAGGCAATATTTATCCAGTACCTGTTCTGTATCAGTGCTTTATATTAATTCATTTAATTCTGTAAGGGTCCCAGGAGGTTGTACTCTTTTTGTTGCTATTTTACAGTGCAGGAACAAGACACAATCAAGTTCAGTAGCTTTGCCAGAGTGGATCTGGGATTCACACCCAGGCAGTGTGGCTGCAGTGTGCTCACTTCACCACCACAGAGCCTCCTTATCCAAGTTGAAGTACCTTTAGGGAAAACTTAATAGACCCCATGTGTCCTGCTGAATTCCAACCCCCCTGAACATGCTCTGCACTATGCACATGGTGACTTTCCCTGGTGTCTTCAAAGCTCCCTTGACAGCCGGATTTCCTGCACTTCTTGGAGGAGATGAGGGCAAGGAGCCATCTTAAGGGATTTTCTTCTATCAGTAGTATCCTTGAGCCTCTTTTGGAGTTAGATTGAGGGGGGAAAGTCTCAGCAAAAATGTTTTATAGCTCACCCTGACCCTGGTGGTGACCGGGCTGGGTCAGGAAATAGAAGCATCAGGTCAGGAAATGAAGGAGAAAGTGCTGAGGTAGTAGAGTCTGAGGGTCTTGAAGACTTGGGCCTACTTGGCCTTGCTTCCTGAGTTTCTAGAGAAGTGTGTCCCCCCTGCAGTCAGTGAGCTCACAGTCTTTGTCCAGGCAAGTACTGCCTAGAGATCTCAGACCTACCTCCCCAACCCTCCTCATGGTCCCAGAAAAGGTTTCCCATCACTGGCTGGGAGACACTGGAAGACCATAGATGTTTAGAAAACTCCAGTTAAGAAGAAAAATGACAGGCTTGTGGTTTTCTCCACTAACTCTTCAGCTGCTACCACCTAAGGACTTGGTGGGGTGGGGTGGGCAGATTTTTTCCTGTGCACTACCACAGCTCTGGCTGCATGAGTTTCCTCCCTGGTAACTGAGCAACCATCAGAATGTCTCTTACAGCCCCAAGTTCTGCTAGGTCCTTTACATTTAGTTGCAGATCTGAAGCACAGAGTTTTGTGAGAGTCCATGTTGGACTGCCTTACAAGATAGGTTTATTAAGGTTCCTCCAAATATGTCTAAAGAAGGCTTTAAGACTTGGGGTTTTCATTTTTTAAATGAAGGTGTTATTTCTGGCTGACATTCCTGCTCAGTATCCATAATCCTCTTTTTATTATTAAAGAACTCTAACTCTTCTTAGAGTGGAAATATGCTCAGCTAAATATTTTCACTCTCCTAGCCTCCTTGCACGTGTGGGTTTACAGGCTACACAATTCTAGCTAATGAAAGTCAACATGCAGGATTTCTGGGAAAGATTTTTAAATTTGTACTCATTAGTTATACATGACAATAGAATGCATTTTGACTCATCATATATAAGTGGAGTCTAACTTCACATTCTTCTGGTTGTACATGATGTAGAATTATACTGGTCCTGTAATCATATACAACAATTTCTCTTAGACTTTTGTCCCTTTTGTTCTCTCTTTCTTGGAACTTGACTATCATGCCTGGAGAAAGAGGAGTCTCATAGTATGACTATGAGGATACACTGAAGGCTTCTCCCTCTCTTTGTTTTCTCCTATTACTATTTGCTCTTTTTTGTCTCTCCACTACAGTGTCTTGTTTTTAATCTATAGTTTCTGCCCATGAAATAGCTACCAATGCTCATTTGAAGCAGTCTATTGGCTTCACCCTCTCATCATGCTTTTCAGAGGATGCTTTCTTCTCTACAGAAGGTTCTGTGACATCTCATTCCCTTAGAGATCCCAGCTCGGTGAACTTTATGCATCTGGTAGTGAGAGAGGTAAGCTCATTACAGAGACCACAAGACCCCAACATTGACCCTGATGGAATGTGACTTAGCAATTCTCTGATCTCATGGAATGATGCCTTCTTACTAAGGAGGAGAACTGTGAATGACAAATGCTCTTAGCTTAAAACAAAAAATTTGAAGAGAAACAAAAAAGAGAGAAAGAGGAAGCTTATTTCATTTAAAGAAATAAATGAAATAAGACAAAACAGAAAAGTAAATCAGGATGAAAATCTGGCCAGAAGTGTTAGAAACAGTGGAGGTGGAAGCTTGTGAAGGGCTCACAAGGCCCCACCCAGGAATGCAAAGACAAGCCCCAGGCAGAAGAAAACTGGAGCACTCTGTCAGTTTATGGGCAGTGTGCAACTGACCTCAGAGATGCTCTCAAACATTACAGAGCCACACTAGAGGATCATGAACTACCTGAAGCTTGCAGGGACATTTAGATAAGGCAAGTTAATGGAAGTCTCTGCAGAAGCTCTGGGGCTTCCTATGCTGATGTAGATCTCACTAGAGGCATGTCCACTGCTTAGCCAGAAGGCTCTGGGCAAGTCTTTGGAAAACAACTGATGCTATACCACATTAACTCAGTAGAGTTTCTGTCCCCAGAAAGTAGTGTGATATAAACAGAACAACAGAACTGGGTCTGTTGACAAAGCCATCATGTGAATCTTAATTTTGTCCAGTTAAAGGTGGGAAAAAATGATCAAGTGGTCTGATAATAGAAGGAAAAAAGAAACCTTGGAAGAGATAAGTATACAAAAATATTGCCAAATCAGTTCAACATTTTATCATGGAGGTTATACTATAGCAAGCCTCACGATGACTGCTAAGTTCTTTGTAGGTATGTGTGTTTTCAAGTTCTGAATGCTGCTCTATTGAGTCAGTAGAATATGAATATTGACCACCAAGGTTTCTTAAATATGGAATCTGAAATAGTTTATTTTTCTTCCCGCTTTCTCTTGACCTGGGAAGATAAAAATGAATTATTTCTCCCCACCACTTTTTATCAGGGTTTGGAAAACTAAGCTTGGGTTCTGGGCCTGACAACTTGAAACTGTCTATGGGGAATGGGAAAAGGAAGTGTAGAGTTTAGGGGGTGGGGAGGAATGTAACCCAAAGAATCAGCAGGTGAGAATGGACCTTCCTCAGCCTAGAAAGAGATTTCCCTTACTTGGAGATGGGGGTAAGGCATCCTGAGACCTCTGAGATTCTCATACTCCTTGGAGGAAGAGACCGATGAGATAACTAGATTTCATGGGAATGGAGGAAATATAGGGCACTGGGATTGGGGCTCTCAGTTTCTATTGAGATTCCTATTGTCCTAATGAACATGAAGGCTGCAGAGAGCCATAGGATGGGAGGAGACCCTGCACAGAGAGCAAGTATGTTAGCAATAAACCTCTTGGACTGTTGGCATGTGACCAGGGAGAGCTCGTACCAGCCCCTCCGCCTTGGTGTTAAGACTTTGAACTATGAATTGACCATAGAGTGAAATAGGTCTCAAGAATAGCTAACCAAACTGGTTGTGGGTGTGCACACCTGTAATCCCAGGATTGCAAGTTTGACGTCAGCCTGGGCAACTTAGTAAGATCCCTTCTCAAAACAAACAAACAAACAAACAAATATAAAAATAAAAACAAATGTAAAAAATAAATAAATAATTAAAAAAGACTAGAGAAATAGCTCAGTTGTAAAGCACTGCTGGGTTCAATCCCTAGCACCCTACCACACACAAACACAAACAAAAGGCTGATCATACACAAGTTCAAGTGCGTAGCATGCTGGAGTCAAAATTATATCAATTTATAAAAAACAAGAGATGTACTATATTTCAGACTCTAGAGTTTTAAAACTTCATATGTGTATGCCAATAATTTTGAGTGTGTAGCTATACTTTATATACATGTAATGCTTATTAGTGAAAAAAATCACAGGACAATCTAATAGAATCTACAAACTAATAAAGTTCAAGCAAGATTGCTGTATACAAGGTGAATATAGAAAAATCAGTTGGGTTCTAGATACTTACAACAAACAATTATGAAGTATAACTTCATATTTACGATAAGAACAAAGTCTCCAAAGTGACTAGGAATAAATAAGTAACAGGTGTGTGAGGGTTTTATGGAGAAGGTTGTTTAACACAACGAAATAAAACAAAAAAATAAATGGTGAAATGAACTTTGACTTTGGATGAGAATACTCAAGATTCCTAAAGGTGTCAATTCTCCCTAAATTATAAAATGTGATATCATTCTCATCAAAAGTACAATTGAGTTTTCCAAGGAACTTCAGTTTTTTTTCTAATTTAAATTGAAAACCAAAATACCTAGAATAACCAAGAAGAACCTGGAGAAGAATTTAGATGGGGCATATTTTGGCAAATACCAATATATAGTTATTAAGACAATGCAATATTTATAGAGGGATTTTTTAAAAACTGGTGAAAGAGAATATAGAAAATTCAGAAATCAATTCCTTGTCTACAGACTGAACAGATGATAAAGCATGAGAAACATGTGGAAAAAGATGGATTCTGATCAATGGTGCTGGATGATTGTTTATTCATGTGGGGAAAATTAAATTATATCCTTGTTCCATACTATCACCAAACACAAATTTAAAAGTTAGAGACCTGAATGTAAGAAACTAATTTTTATAAGTTTAAAAGAAAATATAGAATATCTTTATGACTTTAGAGTGAGTGGCATTTCCTTAACAAATTAAAAAAGCACAGACCATAAAAAAATATTAGTACATTTGCCTAGTGAAGAAAATATGCACACTAAAAGAAAACATAAACAAAGTTAAAAATATGAATTTCAGAGTGCTCTATGCCCTGAAATAACATGTTCTATTGCCAAGCAATAAGTTTAGGTATAAAATCAAGTACTAGTATGACTATTTTTTAACTTGTGACTTAAGGCAGATTATTTAAATTCCATGAGTTCTTTCTGAATGTTAAAAATGTTGGTATGCAGGACTGTAAAAATGATTAGATGTTGGCACACGGCAGGTAGTTTTCCTAGACAACTTTGCAGTAGTCACTATAGGCTACCTATGATGTAATCTCCCCTGGGCAGGTGCTGGTGAATTTTATATTTTCATTGTGAGCTAAACAAGTATAATTGACCTATTTTGCAGATTCTAGTTCTATAATTTCCCCTCCAAATATAAGCTATTCAGAAATGTTTGGACAACTCTTGCCCTTAATTCTTTTAATTTTTGGAGCAGGGCACTATTTGTTTCCAATTTTCTATTTCTCTTATGAGATTATTTCCAATATCATTGTCTATGTCAAATTTTATTTTGACTTATTATTGACCCAGGGAATAATTGGTGACCATCTTCTTACTCCACAGAATTATTTATTGCAATGTAAGCCTTAGGCTATTTTTGGAATGGAAGCTACCACCAAACTGGTCCAATCTACAGACACTAGGTTGTCTGTGAAACTTCCTAGCTTAGTTCCTGGAACAAAATGTGTGTGGAATGTAAATTACATAATGTTAAAGAATCTATTAAAATTTTAATAACTTTTTCAATATATAAATCACAAAGAAAATAATACAATAAATACCCATACACCCCTCATTCAGATTATTTTACCATATTTTCTTCTTAAAATGCTATTTTAATAATTAAATCAAACAAAATAGCAACATACAAAATCAATAGCTTTCTTATACTTCAATAATAAATCTGAGAAAGAAATCGAGAAAACTACTTCATTCACAATCACCTCAGAGAGAGTTATGAATTAATCTAATTAAGGAAGAAAAAGACCTCTACAATGAAAATTATAAAATACTGAGGAAAGAAATTGAAGATCTTAGAAGATGGATAGACCTACTATGCTCATGAACAGGTAGAATTAACCTCTTGTTGTCAAAATGGCCATATTACTAAATCTACAGATTCAATTCAATCCCCACTGAAACACTAATGACATTCTTCACAGAACTAGAAAAAATAGTCCTAAGATTTATGTGGAGAATAAAAGACAAGCAATCCTGAGCATCAATAGTGAGTGTGGAGGCAACACAATAACTGACCTCAAATACATTACAGAGCTAGATTAATAAAAACAGCATGGTACTGGCATAAAAACAGAAATGGATATCAGTGGGGTAGACTAGAAGACAAAGTGACAAACCCACATAAATACAATCATCTGATCCTCAACAAGGTGCCCAAAGCATACATACATTGGAGAAAAGATATGGTTTTTAACAAAGGGTGCTAGGAAAACTGGGAATCCATATGTACAAGAATGAAATTAGATGCCTATTTCTCACCCTGTACAAAGATCACTCAATGCAGATCAAAGACCTAGGAATTAGTCCAGAAACGGTGAAACTGGTAGAAGAAAACATAGGAGCAATATTCTAACACATTAGTGCAGGCACTGATTTCCTTAACAGGACCCATAAAGCTCAATAAATAAAAACCAGAATCAATAGGTAGGATAGCATTAAACTAAAAAGCTTCTACACAGCAAATAAAATAATTAAGAGCATAAAGAGAGCCTACAGAATTGGAGAAATTCTTTGCCAGTAACTATTCTGACAGGGGATTCTCCAGAATATATAAAGAAGTCAAAAGATTTAACACCAAAAAAAACCCCAAACAAACAAACAAACAAAAAAACAACCAACCCTAATAACCCAATAAAAAGACGAGAGATGAGAAACATTTCTCAAAAGTACAAATTCAAATGGCCAAAACATACAGGAAAAACAGGAAAAAATGTCCAATATCTTTATCAATCAGGGAGACTGCAAATCAAAACTACAGTGAGATTTTTTTTTTATTTGTTGGCAATCATCAAGAATGCAAATAATGATATTTGCTGGTGAGGATGTGAGGGGAAAAGTTACACTTATCCATTGCTGGTGGGACTGCAAATTGGTACAATCACTTTGGAAAGCAGTATGGAAACTCCTCAAAAGACTAGGAATAGAACCACCCTATGACCCAGTTATACCACTCATCTGTATTTATCCAAAAGAACTAAAATCAGTGATGTACATATCACTACATTATGTACATATTAATGTTTATAGCAGCACCATTCACAATAGCCAAGTTATGGAAACAGCCCAGGTGCCCATCAATAGACAAATGGATAAAGAAAATGTGCTATGTATGTACAGTGGAGTTCAACTCACTCATAAAGAAGAATGGAATGATGTCATTTGCTGGGAAGTATATGAGACTGGAGAACATTAAGCTAAGTGAAATAAGCCAGACTCAGAAAGTCAAGGGTTGAATATGTTCTATGATATGCAGAAGCTAAAGAGAAAAAAAGAAATAAGGCAGTCTCACGAAAATAAAAGGGAGATTAGTAGAGTAGAAGCAGTGGACCAGGAGAGGGAGGACGGGGGACGGGGGAAGAACTGGAGAATGAAGTTGGCCTAATTATACTAGGTGCATGTATGAACACGCCACGGTGCATTTCAATTTTATGTATAGCTATAATGCATCAATTAAAAACATAAATAGAAGGCAGACCAATAGAGAGGAAGGAGATTCAGGGAGGAAGGAGAGGGAAGGAAGTAGTACTGGGGATTGAAATGGAGAAAACTATTATATGCTTTTGTGAATATGTCAAAATGAACCCTACTACTATGTATAACTATAACACACTAAAAATTAAAAAAAAACAAGAAATGATAAATATTAATTGTGCCCCAACATTTTAAGTCAAATATTAGAAAAGATCTGGACAAAGGCATGACCTGGGTTTATCTCAGCCATATCACTTCTCTTCTTGTGACACATTCATCAGAATGTCTCTCCCATAAGCCCACACAAACCTCATGAATGAAATTCTGGGAAAGGTAAGAGAGGTGTCTTCTTCACACTTCATCAGGCAGAGAGATGGGGAGGCGTCTGTGAGTGGTTTTTGGTAATGTGCAAACCATAGGTGAGATATTTCCATTTCGAACTCCACTTTCATTAGAAATGAGCAATGTGCTGGGTGCAGTGGCGGACACCTGTATATCCAGTGACTTGGGAGATTGAGGTAGGAGGATCACAAATTTGAGGCCAGCCTCAGCAACTTAGTGAGGTCCTAAGCAACTTAGTGAGACCCTGTCCTAAAATAAAATATAAAAGGGGCTGAGGATGTAGCACAGTGGTTAAGCACTCCTGTGTTACATCCCTGGGACCAAAGACAGGAGAGAGAGATAAAAAAATGAACGTAAAGCTCACTCTGTTGAGAAGACTGCCAGGGTCAGTGATAGGGTTTCTCCACTAGGGCCTATGTTCCACTCCATTTATGCCAAAGAGCTTTGAGGAGAGCCCACATCTACAAAGGTACATTAAACTTCCATCACCAGCATAATAATCTCAGGTCTTCAGCTATGGTCCCATTTTCTCTTCCCAGCTTCACACTGGCAAGCTTAATTGGCTTCCAGTACCTTCACTTGGATACCCCCATGGTCATATCAAATTCAAGGACACAAAGCTAAATTAATCATTTTCATTCCTTTTCCAAAAACAATCTTCTGGAAAACCTCAGTATTCTCATATTTCACTTTCACAAACTATGTATAAATGGGTGTGGTGACACACACCTGTAATCCCAGCAACTAAGGAGGCTGAGACAGGAGGACCACAAAGTCAAGGCCAACCTCAACAACTTAGCAAGATCCTGTCTCAAAATAAAAAATAAATAAATAAAAATGGCTAGGGATGTGGGGATATAGCTCAGTGGTAAAGCATCTCTGGGTTCAAGTACGAATAAAAAAAGAAAAGAAATCAAAGCAAAAGCCATAAGTGACCCTGGAAGTCTCTGACTTTTTTAAAAAATTAAGTAAAATTTATGTGGCATAAAATCAGCCATTAATCATTTAGAGTGCATAATTGAGGGACATTTAGTATGTTCATGACATTTTGAAGCCATCGCTTCTTTCTCATTTCAAGACATTGTCATCATACTGAAAGGAACACTCTTTTCCTATGAAGCAATCTCTCTCCATTCCAGATCCTGCCTCCTGCCCGCTGACACCAGCTCCTGGAAAACATAAATGGCTGTCTGTCTCTATGTGTTTATCTTCATTTGGATGTTTAATAAATGTAACCATGCAACATGTAATCTTTGTGTCTGGCTTCTTTAACCCTGCAAAATGTTTTAAAGGTTCATTTACATTGCAGCACAAATCAGTATGTCCTTTCTTTTTATGACTGCATAATATTCCATTGCATGAACATATCATTTTTTTTAAAATCTTTTCACCAGTTGATAAATATCAGCCACTTTGGGGGCTATTATGTATAGTGCTGCTATGAACATTTTATGTACAAATATGTTTGAATGCCTATTTTAAATTCTTTGGATAATGCACTAGGAGTAGAATTGCTGGGTAATATGGAAATTCTGTTTAACATGTTTAACAACCGTGAAACTGTCTTCTGAGGCAGCTACATCATTTTACACAAAACATTGTGCATTTTACATTCCATAGCAATGTGCCAGGGTTCTAATTTCTTCCACTCTTGTCAACACCTGATATTTCCTTTTGTAAAAAATTTTAACCATAGTGGATATGAAATGGCTTTTCATTGTGGTTTTGATTTGAGTTCCCCTAATGACATAATGCTGAATGTTTTTTCAGGTGCTTGCTGGCCATTTGCAAATCTTCTCTGGAGAACAGTTTATTCAACTGCTTTCCTCATTTTTCCATCAAGTCTCTGACTTGGTGTGAAACATGGATTGACTCCCAGGCTGTGAGCCTAGCACATGAGACAGTCATTTAACTGAGTGCCAAGCAGTTGCAAAACCAGGAACTTTCTCTTCCGTAGTTGTCTTGTACTCTCCTTTTGAGTGGGGAATTCTAAAGAAAATTGACCAAGGCTTGAGAGAACCTTTTGTTACACGGCAGAGCTGTCTGAATCACTCCTTCCTCTCCCCATCGCCAGTCTACCTAGTACATTAGGAAGAGCCCAATTCACAGCTTGCTTTAGAAACAGTACTAAAGTTTAGAGTAATATACTAACCTTACTCCCAGCTTCATTTTATATCCTTATCTGTATTTCCTTTTTATTTCTAATTCTTCATTTTAAAATTTTATGTTATGTGGCATAAAATTTTTATAAGCTGCCTCAAGTTTAATTTTTTAAAATTGAGAGTATAAGTAAATAAAAAACTCTATCACTTATCTCATAAAAGTCTTCTATTTAAAAAAACAGTTTGTTGTTTTCCTAAGCACACATGAAGAATATATTTATTTTGAAATATATAATTAATTTTAAATGTATACTTATTTTGGAAATATAGAAATTATTCACAATAAGAAAAACAAGAAAAATGAATAAAATAAAAAATCTTCTGTAAACTAAAGAGTAACCACTGTTAATATTTTGGCATGTATCTCTTCTGTTTTTATTTATCTATTGTCTATTTAGTCAGACTATTTAAGAAATAGAATTATGTTATAAATTATTTTTTATAACTTACTATTTTCACCTAACAAAATATCAGGATCATTTTCCTTCAAAATGAGCTATACTTCCAAAATTGTAAGTTCTTAAACTTTAATGTGCACTAAGTTCACTGAGGGAACCTGTTCAAATAAAGATAAAGGCTTACTCCTGGAGCTTGGAATTCAGGAATTGGGATCCATGCCCAGGAACGGGTATTTTTTTTTTTTTTTTTTGGTACTGAGGATTGAACTCAGGGGTACCTGACCACTGAGCCACATCCCCAGCCCTATTTTGTGTTTTATGTAGAGACAAGGTCTCACTGAGTTGCTTCGCGCCTCACTGTTGCTGAGGCTGGCTTTGAACTCGCAATCTTCCTGTCTCAGCCTCCCAAAGTGCTGGGATTACAGGCGTGCGCCACCGTGCCTGGCAGGAACGGGTATTTTTAACAAGCCCCTGAGTGACTCTGATGCAGACTGTCCTCTGGCTTGTTCAGAATCTCCTTCCTACATCAACAATTATAACAATTGCCTAATTTTTCATTGTGTGGGTGTGTCATTATTTATCACTTATTTGGCATTGTTTAGATTATTTGCAGTTATACTATTTTATTAATACATCTGCTTTAAACCTTCTGAAATCTACAATTCTGCCCTTATCTCTGCTTCTTGGCTGTACTCAGACGTGTCCTACCTGAGTGCCATGGTGCTTCACAGAACTCCTGGAATGGTTGAAGGGAGGGGGAAGCTCAGAGAGCTTACAAGCTGTGAATTGGGCTCTTCCTAATGTACTAGGTAGACTGGCAGATGGGGAGAGGAAGGGGTGATTGAGACAACTCTGCAGTGAAGGGAGGGGGAAGCGCAGAGGCTGCAGAGAGCCCTGAAGAAGGTTGAGAGGAGCTGGGAAGTCCTAGGGGAAAGGGAAGGGGAAGCAGCTGGAGTCCACCTCCATGCTGCTTAAGCTAGAGGCCCACAGAGGTGACACACCTGGGGCCAGCCTTCTCTAGAAACCAGGAGAGGGACTACAGACACCGCTTTTGCTGAAAGAAGCTCCAAAGTGGATGAGCAGCCTTGGGGTCACACCAGGGAGAGAGGGACAAGGACAGCACACCTGCTGACCCACACGCAAGAGAGGAGAGAGGCCATGAGCAAAAAAAGAAAGCTTTGTTTTCATACTGAGAATTTCTAAGAGATACCAAAGCACAAATGGGAATAGTTGCCTGCTGGAATGTTGGGTTTATTCCCAGGAAAAGGGGAGGTGAGAGGTGACACATCAAGCAGGCAGGTGACACAGTGAGGTGGATGCTGTGAGAACTTCAAAGAAAACAGCATCCTTTGGGGTCTCTGTGGCTTGCAACCAACCCAGGACATGAGAGGAGGCGACAGCTCGGTGGTGTCACCACAGACGGTGCAGCTTCCCAGGCACCTCAGCTCCCTCTGCATCTCTGAGAGCATTGTACTATGGCACAGTGGCAGGGTGACTAACTGAGGAACCAGCTTTAACATTCCATCTGCATTCCTTATGCTGACTCATTTATGAGAACTTCCAGCTGTGACTGGAAACTAGACATTTTTATGATCCCTTATCTCAGGTTTCTAAGCATGGAAGACTCAGGACCGTGCTAAAGTCACCAAAGTATTGAATCTATCCTTGAGGCTTTGAGGAGACAGATATCCAGTTCCCCCTAGCACTACATGCTGACTTTGGCTTTGCAGCTATGAGCACCTTAAATGCCCACGCATTGGTCATAAATGGCACTCAGTGACTCCTGAGGACATAAAACTGTGGGCATGCTGCAGACTCGCTGGTGAGCACTTGTGGGGAATCTCCTGGGGCTTCCAGGAATTACGTGGCAGAAGCAGCAGATTGAGGACGAGAGTGCAGCACCCAGAACGTGGAACTTCTGCATTAGGAAGGGAGACAGAAGACAGGGCCCAGGCCCTGGCAGGGCTTGCTTATACTTGCCTGGTGTGTGATCACAGCGGGGAGTGGGGAAAAGGGACCTGCTGAGTCACTTATCAGAAGCCCTTCACAAGTGACCAGAATTGGGAGCTCTTTTTTAGAAAGGTCAGCCTCTTTTCTCACTTTGAGGTGGATGGGTCTTTTTTTCTACCCTTCCTTCCCTTGGTCCCCACCCCAAGCACACTGACATTGGGTACCTGACCCTGAAGCAGAGCGAGCTCTAGTGAGTCCCCAGCATCCTGCTCCGTGTCAAACCAGAACATGGCTGGCGGGTGGGTAGGTGGGAGAAGCACCTGGGTGTGAGAACAGGCTGTCCCTGCAGTCTACACACATGCAAAAGGAGTGACTGGGGTGGAGGGAGCAGGTATCTGGTGAATAAAGCAAGCAACCTCTAGGTGTCTGGGTTGGTCCCCCAAAGCCTAAGAGAACCCAGAACAGGATATGGTGGCTTCCTGTTTGTCATTTCATACAACCCCACAAAGAGCAGCCATGTTTTTGGTCAGATCAAGATCACCACACCTGTCTACTTGAATTAATAAATTACTCTGGGGGAGAAGAATTGCCCTCTTTGAAATATTGGGTGTTTCTATTTATAACACTTAGCACTATTTTAGATTAAACTAAGAGAAACCTGACTTATGATAGTGCAAACAATAAGGGTTTAAATTACCCATGACAAGGTTCTGGAGGTAAAAAGTCTAGGGCTGCTGCAGCGGCTGTATGATGTTTCTCACTGGTGTCTTGGATTTCTGTTTGTACATGTTTATTTCCGTGCTATACTTATTACATCCTTTCATAAGATAGCTGCAGCTACTCCAGATATCACATCTGATTTTTTACCAAGAAAAAGGAAGATGGGAGGTGATGCCTCATCCAGAAAGCAAAACAAAGAAATCAAATTACAACAAAATAGAAACTCTCTCAGACTTCTATTTGCCTCTTAGTAGTCAGAACTTTGTCAAAATTTATGACTGTCTGCAAGAAAATTATACAAAACATATTCATTCTCCTCTCTTCCCAAATTTTGAATTTTGTTAGCAAAAAAAGGCACAAGGTAAATAGATTTCATATAGGTAATTTGTAAATCTGCTACATCACCCATTGGTATATATCTTTTCAATTTATTCAGGATTGTTTTATATTTCTATACATTTTTATTATTTTAATCTGTACATGTTTTATATCTTTTTAAAAATAGATTTGCTCCTAGGAACCCTGTACTTTTATTTTATTTTATTTATTTTTTGAGAACTGGGGATTGAACACAAGGATGCTTTCCCACTAAGCTATATCCTCAGTCATTTTTAATTTTTAATTTTGAGACAGGATCTCCCTAAGTTGCTGAGGCTAACCTAGAACTTGTTATCCTCCTGCCTCAGTCTCTCAAGTCACTAGGCTTACAATCGCCTGTTACTGTACCTGGCAGAACCCTGTAATTTTAACGCTATCTTGTTATCTTTAAAAATACATATCCTAGTTGGCTGTTATAGAGGAATTGATTTTTGTGTATTGGTCTTATGTAGTGTAGTTAGTTGTGATAGTCTGTATGTTCTTTTTTTAAATGTTTTTGAGATGTTAATGGACCTTTATTTTATTCATTTACTTATATGCAGTGCTGAGAATCAAACCCAGTGCCTCACACATGCCAGGCAATTGCTCTACCACTGAGCCACAACCCCAGCCCCTGTACGTTCTTATGTATGCTATAGGGTTATCTATGTAGAGGTAGACAGATTATCTGTGAAAGTTCGCTATTTCATTTCTGTTGCCTTCCTATCGCATTTCTTTTAACATTTACTCTCTTTTTTCTTACTGATAGACTAGGCTTTGAATACCATGTTGATTTAAAGTGATACTGGAAAGGTAAATTTTCTAAGATCTGGCCATTTGCTTTGTTGTTGTTAGTTGTGGTTGTGGTCCATGCAAGAGGGGTGGTTTTTTTTATCAAGATAGTGGTGGTAGAGACAAAAGAGAAGTGGCCACACTGTCAAGACACTTAGCAGATAGAAAAATGGCAAGAATAATACAATGAAATTTTGTACACTCTTTGCCAAGATTCCAAATGTCAATATTCTCTCTCTCTTTCCCGCTTTTGTCCTCTGCTTCCTGCTCTTTTTTTTTTTTTTGAGGGAGGAGGGGTGGTACTAGGGATTGAACCCAGGGGTGCTTAACCACTGAGCTACATCCTTTTTCATTTTTTAAGTGTTGAGACAGGGTCTTCCTAAATGGCCGAGGCTGGCCTCAAAGTTGCCATCTTCCTGCCTCAGCCTACCAAATCTCTGGGATTGCAGGTGTGCACCACCGCACCCAGCTTCCTTCCTGCTCTTTCTTTCTTATCTTTCCTCCCGCCTCCTTTCTTTCTTATCTTCTTTTCCATTATATTTGCAGATAGGTTGCCCTGTCATGCTTAAATTCTTCAGCGTGTTTTTCCAAAACCAAGAAATTCTCTTTTAAAACCTGGCACCATTATTTAAATCAGAAATCAACATTACGATGTTAGGGGACAGAGAGATGTAAAGGGCGGGAACATGAGGTGAAGAAAATAATTCTATAAAATGGGCCCACGGTGCTGATCCCACATGCTTTCTTTTCCAAGAAGCAATTGACCTGCAGCTCTGCCCAGTCTAAGTGGGCAGGATATGTCACAATTCTCAGTAAACTACTTGTTCACTGCAGGAGAAATGCAGGCCCCAAATGATGTTGGTAAGAGGAACCCAGGTTACCCTGAAGGAGGAGACTTTTGTGATCAAATCCTGAAACTCTGGAAGATAAGGATAGTTCCTCCTAACCATAAAATCTGTAAGAATTTATGGTTACGAATCCAATTAGAATTGCTCAGCATGGGCCAAGGTGATCTAGAGTTGCCATGACAGTGGGGACTTAAAAGTCTGATGTCACCCTGCTGACAGTCAAAAGTCAAGAGGTAGACCTGGGCGGGACTCTCTGGAAACTTCTCTGGGATCCCCAATAAAACTGGAATGTAGGAGAGGCACAGAGTTCCTCTCCTCTCAGAGAGTATCCTCTCTCCCTTGGGTGTCCCCTTCCCCTTTTCCTATCCCTTTAATAAACTTATTCCTGTTACACTGAGTGACATGTCTGATCACAAGAATTGGGGTTTGAAGAGGGGGGGTGTCTGCACACTGCCTCAGTTTCTCAGAAGACCCTAGCACCATAACAATAATAATGCTATCATATAAGCTACAAGGGACCTATTCAGATTTCCCCAAGTGTTCCAATAATACCCTCTATAGCAAAAGAAAATTCGGTATCATGCCTTGCATTTCATTGTCTATTTCCCTTGAGCCTCTGACAGTTTGAGTCTTTGCATTTCATGGCCTTGATGATTTTAAAGAACACAGGCCAGTTGTTTTGCAGATGGGCCCTCAGTCAGGGCTTGTCTGATGACTTTTCAGGATTGGGTCCAGAGGATAGACTCTCGGCAGAATCCTCTGGAAGGGATGCTGAGCCCTGTGTATCATGTCAGGAGCTGTGTGCTGTGAGAACCTCACTATAGGAGATGCTACCTGTGATCACTTGGTTAAGTTTATAATTGCCAGGTTTCTCCAGTAAAATACTACAGTTACTATTTTGTAATTAGCTAAGTATTTAATGGAGAGAAACTTTGCCACTATAGAACATCCTGTTACTCCTCAAACATTCTCTACTAGTGGCAATGATTCTTGCCTAAAAGAATCACTACTATATTATTAATATGGCTACAAAATGGTGATTTTCTTAATTCTTTAATTTCTTATACATTTACTATTAGTTGATTTCCTCATAAAGAAAAAAAATACATTCCTTCTTTCTAAATTATTTGAACATTTTCTTATTTATATAGACTTATGAATTCTTACTTTATTTACTAGGTCATAATCCTTTACTGTCATTTATTTTGATGCCCAACTTGTCCTATATTTGAGGTAGTCATCGATTTTAATGTCCAGGTGTTTAGATTAGACAACTAATGGGTGAGGGGCTGCATTTAACTGAAATGTGAACCTAAGGAAGAAGAGAAAATGCTTCTCATTTTTGCTTTACTTCTAATCCTTCAATTACTTTGTGAACTATATTTTAATTTACCCATTTTGATATCTTTTTGTGTTATTTGTTCATGTCCTGTGTCTGTTTCCTTGTTTTTATAAGAACTCTTTATTGTTTAAGGATATTAATCCTTTGTCTGACAGAAACATTACAAATGGCTTATTGTGAGGATGCAATGAACCAAAAACTTTACCAACAGTATCTTATTTTGCAACCTTCACAACAATCCCCTGACATAGCACTGCTGTTATTTTCAATTTATAGATGAGAAGGCAAGAGAGTCTAGAAACATTGCCCCCAGGTCATGGACCAGCAAGCAAGGAAAGCCAGCAGTGAAATCCACATCTATGTGATACCAAACCTTCTATTCTTCATTTACAGTTCTGTATGCTGGGAAAATGTCTTAATTTTTGTAAGAACCCTGGGAAAACTAATATAATCCCTAGAGTCCTTTTAAAGTTGCAATCACAAGGCCAATTACTGTAATTGCATGTTAAATTCAGACTTCTTGTACCCAGCATGGCAGCTATAGGTTTGCCCTCACACTTAGGATGTGATGGCTGTCTGTGCAACTCACACTGGGAACTCTGAAAGGTAAATAAGTAAAGGAGGTGAGTGCTCGGACTAAGCCTTGTTGTGGATAAAATGTCCAGTAGGTGCTGATAACGTCACACAGTAGTCCCTTTATCAGTAGTTTCAGTTGCCCACAGTCAACCACAGTCCGAAAATATTAAATAGAAAATCCCATTAATAATTCATAAGCTTCAAATAACTTTTATTACAGGATATTGTTAAAATGGTTCTATCTTATTACCATTGTTGATCTCTTACTATGCCTAAATTTATAAATGAAGCTTCGTTGTGTGTGTGTGCAGGGAAAGACAGTGTCTTCAGGGTTGGTCCCGTGGTGGCTGGCTTCTGCACACGGGGGATGCGGCACTCTGTGAAGACCGCATAGTGTGGCCTTGAACAGAGGCTGGGAACACAGTCACCTGGGAAGGCCTCTAACTGCATAGACCCACCCAGATTTCTTAATCTAGGAAACAGAAAGTTCAAAAGAGAATGGCTCCGGGGGCCCTTTGCAGCTCTGACTTTCTGGAATTCTCCTGCTCTTCATAATAGGAGCCTCTTGTTTCCCCTCATTTTGCTTTTTTTTTTTTTTTTTTAAATCAGCATCCCATCCCCACTTTCTATGTGTCACTGTCCTTCACTCCCCTTTTCTCTTCTGGTGTGCAGTAGGCCTGCCAGAGGCACCTCCTCAAGGGGCGGGGGGAGCCCTGTCTGGCCCCGCTAACCCCTGGCTACAATGGTCATATGCTAGTGACCGGGGAGCTGCCCTTCTTGATTCCAGGAGCCGGTTTCCGCACTAGGGCGGGAGGAATGCGAGGGATCCTGCACCTGTGATTGCTGCGTTTTAGTTCCTGCGTCCACAACGTCTGCATGGCGCCCTCTAGTGTCTAGACTGCTTTCCTTCACTGTCCAGAGCAGGCAGCACAGAGCAGATTTTTTAGTTTTTTCCACGTGAGGGAGCAATTCAAGGAATAGAATCATTAGTACAATGTATATTTTATTTTCAAATTACTGAGTTTCAAGAAAATATACATTCTTAAAACTTAGATTACCCAATTTGTTGAATAAAAGATCAATAAAAATATAGGAAGAGACAGTTGCTGAAATAGTAATAAGCATGTTTGGTAGAGAAACTCAGAGGAGACATCTAGTCACTTATTCCTTATGCTCACACATTCCTTTAGAGAGCTCCAAGAATATGCATATATATTATTTAATTTCAGCCCAAAATACCTGAAGAGAGCTAGCTCTAGCTCTGGTCTTTCTGTGAAACTCCAAATGGCCAACTTAATTCCCCACGCAGTGCAATAAATAGACTTAACACATGTAACTGTGCACAAAAACAGGACTTTTGATTTATCACCTCCCAAACCTGTTCTGCCTTCTTCTCTCTCGTTTTTGCACCTCCACCCACCTAATCCTACAGCCCAAAGCCAGAATCATTCTTGACCCCTCCCTTTCACACTTCTTGCCACCAAGTAACTGCTCTCCAGTTTATACAAGGGGAAATAGAAACTCAAACAATTAAAGTGACTTCCCCAATTCAAATGAAAACAGAATGAGAGACAGACTAGAAACATTTCATCTTGTTCAACTTAGTGTTGACAGAACCCTTGTGTTCTAGACACTGTGCCAGGTTCGGAGGCCATCGAGAAGATCTTGGCCCCTCTCCCAAATCAACCTCTGGCTCCAGAATTTCCTGTGTCCTCCAGCTGGTGAGAACAGGCAGGATGTTGTGTGAGCTCTGGGCATGTCTCTGCAGGACAGCCAGTGTCAGATGGGCGAGGATTGCTCCCCACTGTTCTGAGACTTCTGGCACCCAGGGGCATGCCTAGTAGGCCATGAGCCTGTTATGTCTAGTTCCAGTGCTATAGAACTTCCCTTCATAACATTGGCCTCTGTGTCTTTTCCCAGGTCCCTTTTCTACAATTGAGAAGCTGGAAAGGCCACACACAAGCCACTCTGGGTATTGCTGACCCATCCTAAGAGGATGTAGATGGAAAAATCACACTGGTCCAC
The DNA here is from genome assembly GCA_004024805.1 of Geosciurus inauris. Classification (NCBI taxonomy): domain Eukaryota; kingdom Metazoa; phylum Chordata; class Mammalia; order Rodentia; family Sciuridae; genus Geosciurus; species Geosciurus inauris. The sequence continues at coordinate 38,637 of PVHX01002840.1, forward strand.
CACTACTTCTATGCCCAAGAGACCCATGATGAGGAAGGGCATTGGGCAGTGAGGAAGGGGCAGGACAATCCATTTTGCCTTCCCAGCAAAGGATGCATGGAGTCGGGGGTCATGTTCATGGTAATTTAATGTATACAAAACTTTTCTTCCTCAGATGGCTACCCCTCCAAGTCTCAGTGTGAGAGAAGGGAAGAGGAAAATGAAAGACCTATATCATTACCTCTTCCTTTTAGGCCTTTCCCAAGCTCTTAAAATTTCAGCCTCTCTCCTCTCTTCTTTGCTTTAGAATTAGCTGGAAAAGTTTTGTTTCTTTTTTTTTCTCTTCAGCATTTTGCTTATCCTGATGTTTATTGAGCCCCAGGGAATTTATGTCCTATAAATAAGTAAAACTATTATTATTATGTAGCTCTATTCAGAGCATTAGTTGAGGAAGAGAAGTGACATTTTTCTTTATTTGCTTTAGAAATATGTTGTAGTCACAACAGCTCTCCTCCTGCCTTGGATTAATGGCATAATTATTCACACTGGGCAACAGAGATGAAACAAGTTTGAAATTGGCATGAATTAATGCACCAAAATATGCCTCCTGTTCTCTCTCATTGTCTAATTAATTCTGAATTATGAAATTTCTTTTGAGCTACCCAAAAAGCATGGTCACTGGATTTCAGTGCAATTACTCTTTCCTTGCAATAAAAATCAAGTAATTTGATAGTTATAGGCTATTTGAAAAAAAGACTGTCCATTTAGCATCTTGGAAGGGAGATAGCAGACATGATAAGGGATCTTTCTAGAGGTTTTACAGCAAAGAACTTGTGCATGATGTATGCGTGAGGGTCCCCAAAGGCTCTTGAACTTTGCAGGAACCCACTTTATCTTTAGGGAAAGTGATGGGGGTGGATGGGTAGGAGAATTATTCCCAGTCTCTCCAAATCCTGTGCCTTGCTGTCTGAAAATTTCACTATGAAGGCCATGCCTAAGGGTTAGAACATTGTCTTCAGAGAGTCCCAGTTAAATACAAATGAGTGTTCCATGGAGAACAGCATCATCCACCAACCACCAGTATTGGATGAAGAGAATTTGCCATAGCATGGCCACCTCTGCTGCCACCTTGGTAGCTGCCCCTTCAAGGAAGGAGGAGTTACCAATGTGAATTCCTGGAACCTATGGCTAGGCCACAACAGCCAGTGGAAGGCAGTGGAGAAGCTCACACAGCCCCTGCTCTCTCGCTCTCTTCTGCTCTATGGGGATGTGTTAGTGGCCACTCTCTTTGACTAACCTTCTTCCTGAAGTTTTCTAGAGATTATTTGGGACTTGACAAAAGGTCTGAACCATAGGATCTTAGTGAATCCTTATTAGAACTCTGATCTTGAGTATTGGGTACTTGAACAACGTTAGTAGACTGGTATTTTTATTTTATTTGTTATTCCTTGTGGCTACTCCTCTAAGACCTTCAGGAAACTGGAGGGAAGAGAATAATTTACATGGCAAGATTTTAATATCTATCTTTGGATTCCTGGCAAGGGCAGGATCTAAGACTATCAATATATAATTTCCCGTGAAGACCTTCTCCTGAATTTTTTTCCCATTAACAAACAAGCACTCTATATTCTTTCTCACTTGGAACACAAGACAGAATTTTCTAAACCTCCTAACTCACTTCTGTTATCTCTCCACATTTCTGCCTCCATTTGCAGAAAATTTATTAGAAATATTGTCTGAACTTTTATCTTCATGTTCTCACCTCATGGCCAATCTAATTTTTGCCAATCTGTTTTCCCACCAACTCATTGAAATTATTTTTGTTAAAGTCATCAGTAGCCTCTTCTGGTTAAATTTATTATCATTTCTGCCTTTTTGTTTCCTGTGCCCTCAGCTGTATTTGACATCTAATTCCTCAGATTCCTTCTCCCTCCATTTCATGCAGCTACCTAACCAAATGTCACTTCTCAATGGGGACTTTTGGCCACCCAATCCAAAATAGCCCAACTCCCTTTCACATCATTTTATGCTGACTTTTTACATGTAATACTGACTACTCACTACTTGACAGAATATAACACATTCATTTGTTTGGTCTTTGTCCCCTCACCTAGGAAGAAGGACAGTCACAGTCCCTGTCCCCATACTCTCACTCTACGGGAAAAGTGAGGGCGAGCACGTGGACTGCATAGGTCCCTGCTGTGTTTGCCAAACGAGAGCAGTAGTTAAAGCATAAACAGTGTTCAGTAAACATTGGTAGACTAAAACATTCTACAAATGCACAAGTGAATAAATGAATGTTGTGATTCAGATGTGAAGTGCTCCCCAAAAGCTTAGGTGTGACACAATGCAATAATGTTCAGAGGTGAAATGGTTAGAGATTGAGTTGCAGCCTAATCAGCGGATGAATCCACTGGTGGATTAACTGGGTGGTAGCTATACAGGCAAGGTGTGGCTAGAGGAGGTAGGTCACAGGAAGTGTGCCTTTGGGGTACGTATTTTGTCCCTGGTTAGAAGAGCTCTCTCTGCTTTTGGTGGCCGTATTCTGAGAGGCTTTCCTCTGCCACACCTTTCTGCCATGATGTTCTGCCTCACCTCATGCCCAGAGCTATGGAGTCAGCTGACTGTGAACTGAACCTCTGAAACTGAACCAAAAATAAACTTTTCCTTCTCTACATTGCTATTGTCATATATTTTGGTCACAGCAACAAAAAGCTGACTAAAACAATGAGACAGAATAAAAAACATTGAAGGACAATAAGGAAAATGTCTAGATGATGAAAAGTTATAGATAAAATTACAAGGAAATATATTATTACCTTATAGAGAAGAAAACCAGGGCTTAGCTATTTGTCCATAGGTGGTAAGGGGTAGAGTTAAGGCTTGGTCCAAATCAGTCTGATGTCAATGCCACAAATATAAACCTTATGCCACATGTATAGCCAAGGGGACTCAAGATGAAATTCTGGGGTGTGGCAGGAAAATTAAAATGTCTATTTGTACTCTTTTATAAGCATTTGATTTTTGTCTAGGCTTTATATATAGCATAAGCAATTATTTAACGTGTCACTACTGCATGGCATATTTGGTGCTACATAGGTATTCAGAGACAGGGAATATATGGTCCTCAAATGTTCAGAGGCCACTTATCTGGATTGCCATCCACGTCTGGGAAGTTCTTAGCAGGTTGGGGTTCTGTGTCTTGGAGGGGTGTGGGGCAGGAAGGGACTGGAAGTGAAATGCATTCAATGTGACACTGGATATGTGGGTGGGCAGATATATAGGAGTGACTGAGAAGGTCAGTCTTCTCAGATGTGTGCTTGATGAGACCCCACCAGTCATCACCCCAGAAAATAGTGGCCTGAGTTTTAGAATAGGATTGGGCTCATAAGCAGAGGAGGCCAAAGCCTTAAAGGATGTTCTTATCCATTCAAATTCAGGAGAAGTTCAGATTTGTCACTTCTCCTCAATTCCTCCCTCCTACCTAAACCTTTCCATCTATTTGCCATGGTGGTTCACACATGCACACACAGCACAGACACACTTCCATACTTAGAACTCCCAGTGAGCTGGGATGAAGACCTGGCTTGAAATGCAGAACTTGAGAGATTAAAGGAATACAAGAAATGATCCAGTCTAGCTCTCTCATTCTATAAAATAGGACAGTGTGTTTGCTAGTTTTCTGGGACTATAATAAAATACCTGAGATATGAAACTTATAAAGAATAAAAGGTTACTTTGGCACTTGGTTTTGGAAGTTCCAGTTTGTAATGGGTCAGCCTGGTTGGTTTGGCTCTGTGATGAGGCAGCTCACCTAATGGCCAGGACACAAAGTTAAGAGAAAGGGGCTAAGTCCCCAAGCTCCTTCAAAGGCACCCCCACCATGACCTAAGAGTGTCTTATGAGGTCCCACCTCCTAAAGGTTCCACAGTCTTCCAATATCTTCACGCTGGGAATCAAGTCTTTAACATATGAGCCTTCAGGGGACATCTTAAATCCAAAGTACAGAAGACATCAAGGTTCTAGTTTCTGGCAGAACCGGGTCTAGGTTCTCCCAGTCTCCTGTCTTCCATCCCCTGAGCTTCTCACCTTTCCATGGAAGCCATTTCACCTCATTCATGTCCATTTTCTCACAGGGCAGCTTTTCCCTGATGACTGGCCACATTTCCAGTCCCAGTCCCATGGGGCCCTCAGTAAGGAGGATTCCCATGGATGCATCAGCCCCTTCTCCTTGCTTCAGTATGACATGATCCTCAGAGGGTGAAGCCTGTGAAACTCTCCCACCTGCACTCACTGGCTCTGTCATCTTTATTTTCAGACCTTCTCAGTGAGTACTATCAGCCCCTGTCCTCTCTGAAGCAATTCCTCATTGCCATAAAGAGCAGGAACCCAAGCAAGTACTTGAAGTTTAATTGATCTGGATGTTTGGAATCAAACTTCATTAGCTCAAATTACTTCAGTTTGCCTAATTTGTTTCTCTATGTGAGCTCTGATAAGCTTGGTTTAACATCTTCCAAACTGAGGTGTTTATCATCATCAATGCCTACTCAAATTGCCCCTGCAAATTAATGGACCAGGAGAGAAATGGCTTAAAAGGTGCAGCTATTTCCTGTGCATATGTCTACACACATCACAATATTATGTGGGTCCAAGGAACAGCAGAAATGCATTTATTTCCATAAGACAACTCCACTTAAAAAAATGAGACACAGCCAGAGAAATCCTTTCAGTCATTAGTCTTCAAACACATTTATGTATTAGGAGTTCCATAAAATTGGAGATTTTTTTTAAATGGGCAGGGATAAATTTATTGTTTTGTTATTGTTCCAATCTGTTAATGACTCGACTAACCTTTGTGTGCCTATATTTACAACTATCCTTAATTGTGTTTGTGGACAAAGTATCCACTTGAAAAGAGATGTGTCTCTAACAATGGTCCTATTGACCCATTTAAGTACAAAGAAACTCTTAGCATTATTGAAAGTCATACTGTGTTTCTGCAAGGACCTGGTAACAAGGAGGGGCACCAAGGGGGAGTTCAACTTTATACCTGTTTATCCATGTTTAATTACACTTGAAATCTTTTCCAGAAATTAAAAACAAAAAGTGCATTGTCAGTAACAATAATCCCAAATAACCAATCTCCCTGTAGTGTTTAGGGCCGTTAGCTGTCCTACATGTATAGCTCATAGTTTTGTGTAATTCCAAATACCTTTCATTCAGGTGCATTAGGACAATAATCAGGTGTTTCAAAGTTGTGTTGACAGTCTGTCTGTTGATTATAATTCTAACCTGTACATCTGATGGAGAAAGCACGACCAACACTGAGAATATGGAGGCCTGCTTTAACACCACTGCACTGGCCTGTCTCAGTCTCCCTGTCAAGTTTGGTCTTAGCTAGGTGCAGCCCTGAGGACGCTTGGCTTCAGTGCAGACCCCTGATGGATTTTAGAGCAGCAGTGGGGTTGTAGTCAGAGTTCTGAAAGGCACAATTCCACTGAGCTGATCAAGTGGGGTTTGTGAAGACCCTAGAATGAGTCTTGGGAGATTTATGAGAAAGATGTTGTGCTGAGAGGATCTTTCATCATGTCCTGGTAGAAGCTCTATGGCTGCACTCTAGAACATTTATACTGTGTCACATTTGCCTGTCCCAGCTGGCTTGGCCACCCTGACTTCCACAGCTCCTAGGGCCTGAGGGCAGCTATGTTAACTTTCTCCACCAAGATGAGCTCTGATGTCCCTGCTTAAACAGAGCATTGCTGAACACAGAGGCTTCTGAGCTCCTTTGACTTTGACAGTGTTTTGACCACTACAAAATCACTCCATTCGGATTAAATCTCTTGCCAAATAGCTCACGTGGGTCAGAATTGGAAACCAGGTCTCCTGATTCCCAATACAGTGTGTCACTCAGTGTCTTTGGATGATTTTTATTTTCCCCTTAATGGGGAAGGTTTGCAAGACTTTCCCTTGGCTTGCAATCTCACCTTGGGGCCTGTGAGTGCATAAGAGGAGCATCTTACCGTGTGGTGGAATGACACCATCTCAATTTGTCTCTGGTGCCTCATTCCATGGCTTCCTCCTGTTGAAGTCCTCACCCAGTTCTCCTTGGTCTCTCAGTGTCTTTTTTCAGTTTTAACCGTGAACCTTAGCTGTGTCTTCCCTGTTGTACCAGGCTCTCCTTCTCTGATGCAGACAGAGTATCACTGAACAGATTGGTTAGGAGCTGTCTGTACATGGGCACAGCTGAGGACTTTTGCATCCTGTTCTAAGGGACCCCACCTAGGGTGCTATTGTTGTGTAGCAAGGAGAGAATGACCAATGTGCATGGAATAGGCTTTTGGGTTCAATGGCCAAATCCCTCCTGACCCTCAGAATCCATAGAATTTTAGAACTCAGGAATGTACCTTTTCACATAGCACTGAACTAGATTGGAGAATATGCACTGACTGTGAACAGGGCAGAGGTGGTTTGATTAATTAGGGGCCCACATCATGCATCATGGCATGCCTTCAGTGCATCTGCTGTTGCTGCACGTGAGCAATCAGCTGTTGCAGAGCTTTAAATAGTTCCTGTTCACCTGCAAGAAGACTTCAGGGTCCATTCATTTACTGAAGGTTATTGTTTTTCCCAGGGGCTCAAGTGCTAGGCTGTCAGCCCCAGGGGGTATGGGAGCTCAGGGAAAGTTCTTTACTCCTGCTTTCTGTGCATGCTTCCGGGGAGGGAATCTTATGCTTCCTGTCTTTAGTGGGAATAAACTTTGTTATCTGGGAAAACATTCTTTTACACTAGGACGATGGGACATACAGCTCATCTTCCACTTTCTCTTATTTTTTAAAAACAATTGAGGCTACTGCAATTTTTCAGCAAGCAAGATAAGGCTTAAGGCTGACAAATGCCAACAGCAATGGCAAGTCTCCACATTTGTAGAGTTAACACAAATTGAAAAGCCTTTTCACACTCAGTAACCGATTTCATCTTAAGTGCATCTTGAGTGATTGGCAGAACAACTGCTGTTATCTCTGTTTTATACAAAAAGCATTCATTCTTTCAGCAAATGAGTATTCAGTACCCACTAAGGTTTCCTAGATAATATTTATTGAATGCTTATTATATGCCAGGTGTGGGTCATTTGCTGTCTATTCTAATGCTCCAGCAATGCCATGAAATAGATGCTATTATTAATGTCATTTGGCAGATGAAGAAGCAGAAGCACAGAGAAGTATGTGGTTTACCCAAGACATTAGAGAGTGGCAGAGCTAGGATCTAACTCCAGAACCTATGCTCTGGACTGTTCAGCAGAACCAAGCAGTCTATTAAACACAGGAAGAAATAATGATTCAGTTACAACCGTTGGGTGCTAGAAGGAAAAGCATAGGTGTCATGAGAAAATATAATTAGGGTCCTGACAGTTTCAGGAACAAGAAAAGCCTTCTCCAAGGAATAACACTTAATTTGAGGCCTAAAGGAGGGGTAGAAGCAAGAGAGGTGTGGGGTGAGGGGAGAAGACAGTGCTAGATGAATGGAATAGCACAGGCAGCTGGAGGCAGGGAGGCTGCACCTTGAATGACCTGCAAAAGCCTAGTACTTGTGCTGTGTGGAGAGCACAGGGGATCAGAGACAGATGAAGCTGGAGAGATGGGCAGGGGTAAGGCTTTATAGCTCATTTAAAGTTTGCTTTGCCCTAAGAGCACTGGGAACCCATTGGCGGGAAGGCTTGGGCTTCTAAAGGCCCACTGTAGCTGCTCTGAGGGGAGAGAATTAGAGGAGAAATGGGGAGAGTGGCTAGGAGACTATCACAGAAGGTAGAGATGGAGAGAAATGGGCAGATTGGAGGACGTTTAGGAAGTAAAGATGATGTGGCCTGGTGGCCCATGTGGCCAGAAGGAAGGAAAAGCAGATGACATCCGGATATGTGGCAAACCCTCTCAGCTCATGGTGCTATCATTTCTTCAGAGCAAACACCAAAGAAAAAACAGGTTGGTAGCTGGGGGAGCAAATGTGGCACAGGTCCATGTTGGGACAGGTTGACTTTGAGAGATGGGGGATGTATGCAGAGGAAGGAGTGGGCCTGGAGCCCACAAGGGAGGTCTGTGCTACAGAGGCACATTGTGAAATCACTGAGATGGTAGTCAATGTCCTAGGGAAGAGTTACGATGAGAAGAGAAAAGGCCTATGTATAACCCAGGGTGCCAAAATATTTCAAGGACCTATAAAGAAGGAAGAGCTGTCAAAGGAGAAAGAGAAGAAATAATCTGTGAGAAAACTATAACCACAACAAAACCAGAACAACAGAGCCAAGGAGAATAAGAAAGCAAAGGGGGAGCCTGTGACTACCATGGAGACATCAGGTAAGATAAGGACCGAAGATGTGTGCTGGTTTAGGTATTCGGAGATCACAGTTCTCCTTAGCAAGAACCATTGTGGTGGATGGAGACACAGTGGGTAGGAGACATCATATTAGAGTGAGTGGAAGCAAGAGAAAGCTGATGAGGTCATAGTATCTCTCTTCATGGTGAGGAGGAAGCACTGCTCAGGAAGTTGGTGTGGCCTGGAGGCTGCACAGGAAACCGTGGGCACACATGCAGCTGTGCTTGGTTTGACTAGCGATCCCCGATCCCCTAGTCTCCAGCAGGGCTGATCTGACTCTAGCAGTGAAAGACCTGTGTGTCCATTTCTTTTAGAGGCCTTCTGATCCATGAGAAGGTTGAATGTCTTAGATCAGAATTAATGAAGCCCACGCTCAGGTTATGTCAGTGCATTTAGTGTGTAGCTTCTTGTTTTGTGGGGACAGAGAGAGGAGAGAGAGAGAGAAAGGGAGAAAGACAGGGAGAGGGAGGGAGGGAGAGAGAGAGAAAAGGAGAAGGAGAAGAAGAAGGGAGAGGGGGAGGGGAGAGGGAGAGAGAAACTGCTTGGAGGGGCAGGAGTTCTAGAACACCTAAGTCCCAGGACTGGTTTGCCCATAGCTGTGGCTCTGACAGAGCCCTCACCTACATTTGGGGTCAAACCCAAGTCAAAGTGAGAAGTAGGCTGTCAGAAGTAGGCTGGCTGTCAGCCATGAAGTCTGGGAGCCCAGGGGGACATTTCATCAGGACCTACTCTCCAAAACTCTCAACAAGTGTCAGGGAGAAGCCCAGGCTATAACGCAATGTTTGCATAAAGCACTCCATCACCAATTAACCCAGTCTTCAAGTCATTCATTTTTTAATTTCAGAATGATATTAAATTATGACCCAATAAATTCTTCCCTCCTGGTATCATCATTTATTTGAAAAAAAAAAAAAGAAAATTCTTCCATCTTTATGGAGGTCCTATAGATGTCTGGAAGACAAAGCTTTTTTGCTTTGTCCTCTAGGAAGAAGCAGATGACATCCCCATCTGTGGCAAACCCTCTCAGCTGATGGTGCTACCATTTCTTCAGAGCAAACACCAAACTAAAAACAGGTTGGTAGATGGGGGACTGAACATGCCACAGGTCCAATTTGGGACAGGTTGACTTTCAGAGATGGGGGAAATAGGAAGGTGAAGGAGTGAGCCTGGAGCCCATAAGGGAGGTCTGAGATACATATACATAAGTGTGTATTGGCCTGTGTGTTTCTGAATGTGTGCATGTGAAAGTGTTTGAAGCCAGTTTGTAAGTTCAGATCCCAATACTTCTGGAGAAGGTCCAAGGCAGTGTTCTAGATATTGCAATAACTCATTTAAAAGGAAAAAAATTTCAACTGTTTACTTGGACTTAAAGAGCGTGCTCTAAAAAATTACCTAGATTTACTAGTTGCTTAGTCATTGGTAGATGTCATCTGTTGTAAATTTTGTCCTAAATTGACCCTCAAAAATTGCTCTGGCCTCCAGCTCTTCTTATATACTAGCAAATGATAAAGTGGATCATTATTTATAATTTTCCAGTAGTCTCATATTTGAAGTTGTTTTGAACACTTCCTGCTATGTAGTAAGAGATCATTCATTGCTGGTCCTAACACTATTCTTCCTCTTCCCTCCTCTTCTTGTCATAGCAATAGCAGGTATAAAATAAGTCTGAAATAGCACATCCTGCTATGACATGCCACCACATTCAAATAAAACCCACCTAGGTTTGAGGCTTTTGAACCTTCAAAGTAACTATCTATTTGATAAAACAGGACAAAGGCAATCCATTGACGTAAGAGAAACTACAAATAAGTTTTAGGGTTTGTGGGAAAGTTTCAGCTTTGTGGGAAAAACTAGTGCCTCTTGGACAACATTGTCCCCATGCCTGGAAAGCAGCTGACCCATGAGACACGTGCAGTTTTCCTAAAACCTCACTGAATTCTATACACCATTAGATAGAAACTGATTGAACCAGAAGTTGAGGAAACTCCTTGAAAAACTATTGAAAAAAACCTTAATTGCAAAATTTCTCCAAGAAATTTAATCTATTCATTTCCTTAATAAATATCTGCAGTTTCTCAGTGGACCATGCAGACAATATTTACTTGATTTGAATAAATGACTAGCTTTAAAGCTTCTCCTTAAAGTGTGTCAACTGATTAATAACTTGGGCAAGATTTACATTATGGTTTTTGGTGGCATGATTAGTCATTCTTTAGTAATGGGGGTTTTGTCACTTGAAATTCCACTCTTTATGGAAACCCAGCTATGATTACCTGTGTTTGGAAAGGTTCGCCAGTGAGTTCATGACCATACTCCTTCTGTCACCATTTAATGAATTTGGCTTTGCAGGAAAAATTCGCTAAACTTTTTGACAGCCAACTCTTGAAGCCCATTGTCCAGTAACATGTGGAATCATAGATCTAGACAGATCCTTAGGTCTTTTCCTGCCACAGCTCTTGATTTAATAAGGTGACAATAGGTCACCTGTTAGGCTGCTCACTAAGGCAACCTGAGTTTCTCAGATACCTCTGCCAGCCTTGTACTGTAGTAGGAACTGAGAGAAACTCATGGTTTCATCCTGACTTTATCTTCTAGCTGGGGAGGTGAAATTGGCACTTGTAAATATTTAAAGATAGCCACAGAAATACATCAAGTATGATCAAATGTGGCTCATACTTAATGTGACAGGCTGTGTTTTATAGTCACACTGCAGGTGGGAATCCGCTCAAAGTCCAGGTTGGAAAATGAAGCAAGCCTTGAGACACAGCAGAGCAGTGACAACCCCATTCTGTGGTAGGGGCTGCAACTGGGCCATGTGTACGTCACGTGTGGCAGAACTGCCAAGGGGAGCAGCCTGCAGAGAACCTAGCTTAGAACCACCATGACAGAAGGATCAGGAACGATGGAAGCTCTCGTCCCCTGGGATTTTCTTCCTCCTCATTCTGAGAGAATCTTTCCAAACATGAGGTCAGTATGCTATAACAGCTGATAGCAGGGTTTCTGAAGTCAGCAGGACCCAGGTGAGAGTCCTAGCCCTGCTACTTTGTTGTTGTATGACTTTGTGCAAGTTATTTTACTTGTTTAATTTCTTCCTCTGTAAAATGAGAATAATAATTAACTCCTGCCTAAAATAATTCTGTGAAGATCAATTGAGATAATTTATGCATGTAAATACCCTGCACAGTGTCTAACATGGAGTAATGCTTATTATGAGGTTCTATCATTGATAGGCCTGAATCATCTATGATATGAGCATCATTACTAGAGAGAGGTAGGGGCAGGGAACTAATTCTGTGAGTATGTTTATATGTCTTTGTGTTTCCATATACCATGTTCTAGCTGTTTCAGCCATCAAGGGGGTGTTTGGTTTATGGAATCCAATTGGTTGTACAATGAATAGCTCTGTAACAACTGAAGACAACAAGTGGAATTATGGTAGATGCATAAGGTGCAGCTCATTTGTAAGTGGTCCTGCAAGTAAGGTGCTAACCAATCATTGTTTTTTTGTTTTTTTTAATGGGCACAAAGGAAAACTACATTTCCCAGGCTCCCTCACAGGTTTGGACTGTTACTGAATTATGGCCAACAAGACATGAGAAGTCCATGTTGAATATAAAACCACTGTCTCCACTCTCTTCTCATTTCCTGGTTGCTCTCCAGAGGGTGTAACTACTAAATGGAAAGATCCTCATATCCCTGAGTTTGTGTAGAAGCAAGAAGTGGAGTTACCTATATTAACTATGTTCAAGGAGTTAATATAGTGGAGATACTATATGAAACATAAACAAGAAGTAAATTCTTACAGTGCTAAGGCTCACATATTGGGGAATTATTATAGAAGCTTGCATTCATTAGCCTAACTTTCAATTTCCTTGCAAACTGGCCACCTGGAACTATTCATATGCAAAAAACAAACCAGAAAAAAGAAAAGACTCAAAACCAGAAAACAAGAAGCTCATGTTCATAAAATTCAAGGATCATGTTTAATAGCAACAAGTTGTGTTAATAAAATATATAAGCCATTTTTAACTTCACCAAAAATTATGTTTCTCTTTTGAATTTACTCTTAACAAAATAGAAGGGTTCTTTTTATGTTTTATTTTTTGAGAATGCCCCAAGAGGAGGCATTCTGACTCAGGACTGAGAGTAGGGTATGTGTCCTGTTGATAGAAAATGCCCCTCGCCCCATGTTGATGGGTGGAAGAAAAAGTCTCAAAAGAGAACACATTGACCCCATTTAAAAAAAATTCTACAATATCAATAGTGATGTCCCTCATGGTGTTGGGATTATGGTCAACTGATCTTCAACAAGGGTGCCAATAATTCATCATGGGAAAAGGGGAGGCTGTATAACAAATGGTTTTGGAAAAACTGGACATCACACCCACATGCACCTATTTGTGTCTGCCAGTGAGCATCCAGATTCCTCAAGAGTAAGAATTTTATCTTATACTTTTTTTCTCTTACCTTCTATAGTGACCCAGAATTGTTTCAAGGTAGATGCTGAGTAAATATTTTTAGTGGGGTTAAATAGCAAACTGCTACAGCTATCCATTTATTTTTTAACTCAGTTTAGGTTTAGAAATGATTAGAGTTGATGCTAAAGACCATTTTATTCTGTCTCCTAAACCCACTTTCCCAGCATTGCATAAATGAGAAAATCGCAATGGTTGTGAACGTCCTAGGCTAACACGGCTCATTACTGGGAGCATTAGAACATGACTGTTCAGTTCAGTGCTCCTTCCACCACAAAGTGCTGCCTGCAGTCATCTAATGGGGTCAGCAGGAAATGGGACATAAAGTAGGGAAGTTCTGTAAGGGAGAAAGCATAAGGAAATGTTGGGAGAGTGAGATAGAATATGGGGCTGAAAAGAAAAGCTGGCAGAGAGACTGTGGCATGTAAAGACCATGGGAAACTAACAGGAGAGCCTAGGACTGACCTGCAGAAGCAGAGGGGCAAAGCTCATCTAACTTTGCTCTTGCCAAGGTCTGAACCAGCTGTGGTAGATAGCATGTTCCAAACACAGCTGCAACAATGTCACATGTCCCAGGAGCTCTTCTACAGTACTGCTTTACCATGTCCCCAGCAACAGGTGGTGTCTGATTCCCTCCCTTGAATCTGAACTGGCCTGACTTCTAGTAACCAGTAGAATGAGTTCACAGGACATGTGTGACTTCTAAAGCTAAGTACAAAAAGGCTAGACAGCTTTTGTTTGGTTCTCTTGGAACACTTGCCAGGGGAGGTGGAGGGATAGCTGCTACCATGTAACAAGTCTGACTACCCTGAGGCCCCGTGCTGAAGAGCCTAGTGTAGGCATTCCAGTGGATAGTCCCAACTGAGCCCATGTTTCCAGCATCCTGCTGCTTTAGTCTATTTTTATTACTATTATGAAATACCTGAGGTAGGCTACTTTAAAAAGAAAAGAGGTTTATTAGCTCATAGTCTTGAAGACTAAAATCCCAGTATTTGTGTATGGGGGGATCCATTTGGCCTCTGGTGAGGACTTAATGGCATATGACATCATAGTGGGAGCACATCTGGAGTGAGAGATTATCACCAGATGGGAAGCCAAAGAGAGAGATTCAGGGATTGGGTACATTCTTATGGCAACTCTTCCTTCCAGGAACTCAAGGGTCTCATGAAAGCTACCTTAATCTTTTCTGAGGACAGTGACCTAAGGACCTCCCATTAGGCACCATCCCTTAAAGTTTCCCCCACCTCCCAGCTATCACCCTGAAGACCAAACTTCCAACATGGACCCTTGGTGGACAATCCACTATACAAACCATAGTACCTGCCAAAATGGTAGACACGAAAGGAACCCGGTCTTGGTCCTTGTAGTACAGCCCATCTGCCAGCCGAACACCACTGAGTGGCCTCACCAGATGCTGTGGGCGGGGAAGGGGCAGAGGATTCACTCAATCAAGTCTGACTGAACTCTTAACAGACATAACCTGTGATATATAGTAAAAATTATTCTGGGCCATCAAGTTCTGGGTCAATTTGTTATATAGCAACACTTAGTGGGACTCCAACTTTTACATTGATAACATACCACTCCGGTCTTTCTCACTGAGAGGATCTCACTTGCTTTGCCCTGGCATATAACTAGTCACCTGCCTATACTTTAAGGGACTTGAGTTTTGAGGCCCTGTGGGTGTCAGTCAGCCAGGGAGCTTCTGTTCGCAAGTGGACGTTGAATGGTGTTACAAGTCATGCACAGTTCAGTGTACAGACAGAACTTGATTTTACTGAAAAGGGAAATTTAAAATACCCCCACACAGTGCCGCTGTGCAAAGGAGAAAGCTGATTATGGGAGAGAGACGGTGCCAAAGAGAACCAGCATGCACAGCCTGGAGACACAAAGAATTGCAGGACTTCATAGCCATTTTCATTCACAAGTCAACCAGGCAGCATATTTCATAATGTCTACTGAAGCAAAGTTGTCTGTCCGAAATCCCTTCTGAGTATAAGAAGGACCATGGCTCTCAATTTTGTGCTGGGGTTCTGCAAGGTAGGGCTGGGTGTGGGAAAGGCATAGGTGTGAAGGTGTGCGTGGAATATGACATTTCCAAAGATAGATGCAACAACCTGTCCTGTCGCACAAGCCACTCCCTCATCAGGAGGGGAGTCTGTTTTGCATCCTTTTGAATCTATGTCTCTTTTCAACAATAAAAGTGGTGGAAGAGATGTTTTGGGATTTCTAAATCTAGGCACTCAGAAGACTGGGCACCTCCCATGTTTGCTCTTTGGAGGATGCTAGCATCCAGGTAAAGAAGTCCAACTATCTTGAGAGCCAGGCCATGAGAAGGCTGAGCTTGCTGTGCATGTGGAGAACTCAAGCTCCTACTGATGGCCCCACCTGAGGCCCTGCTGCCAGCCAGCACCGACCTGACAGTTCATGGACAAGGGTGAGCCATACCTGCTGAGGTGTGCTTGAAGTTCAAGGTGGTTTGTTATGTAGAGATAAATAACCAAAATAGTAGGAAGGGCAATAGTGCTGGCCTTTGGCTTGTGAATATAGAACAATGGACTTTTAAAAGAGGTTTGAGGCAAAGGTTTGAGAATCCAGGGTCGGGCCATAGCACTGGATTCAGAAGGGGTGGCTGAGAGTCATAAAACAGATCCCAAAGACAGAGTCTGCATCAGGAATTTGATAAAGTGGAAGAATGGGGGACAGAGCCAGGAAATGATACCAAGGAAGGCAGGCTTTCTTTTTTTTAAAGTGTCAACCAATAATGACTTTTTTCGGGGGAGTGGGGAGGGACCAGGGATTGAACCCAGGGTGCTTAACTCTCTGAGCCACATCCCAATTCTTTTTACTTTTTATTTTGAGACATGGTCTCACTAAGTTGCTTTGGGCCTCACTAAGTTGCTGAGGCTGGCTTTAACCTGCAATCCTCTTGCCTCAGCCTCCTGAGCCATTGGGATTAAAGTTTGTGCCACCACGCTTAGCCCAAGACAGATTTGAAGTGGTTTTCCATAACCTTTTCATAGAAATTGCTTAAAGAATACAACTAGAGCAAAAACAATTTTTTAAAAAATATCTGTGATTTTTTTATAGGGGCTGGAAGAAAGTATGCATCCTCTGCCTCCGATTAAGGTCAGAAGCTGCATGAGATTCAGCAGTGGAGTCCCAATGGGTGAAGCAGAAAGGGTGATCAGGGTGTACTGTATTAAGTTCTCCGCATAGAACATTTTATATGGGCCTAATTTCTTGCAGGTGTCCAGACATTGGCATCTAATTCCTTTGTTATTTTTATAAAGATTTGAGGGAAAAGAACACTTCTAGTATTATTGTATAAATACATACTCAAGAGGGACCTACTAATGTAAAGACTTTAGTTCTCAGAATCTGTAAGAAGCTATGCAAACATCACCTTTTCTGAAAGTCTGTCTTCTTTGTGTCCATTCCAATTGTGTTTATTATGTGATACACTAGCGTTGATCACAGTCAAGGTACCATCACCTTAAAGAAATTGGATTTATTATTCTACCCATCTCCTGCTCCCATCATGTTCAGAATGTTTTAAATTTCCAGCATTTCAGCAAAAGATATGCTGAGGAAAATGTTTTCCCCAGCCCATAACAGAGCTGAGCTGAAGCAACATTATGGAATTTTCCAAGGGTGTTTCCTCTTTCTGCATCTTCTTTATAAAACAGCACCCCTTCCCCAGGGGACACAGGAACATTATTATCCTCCTAAGCCCTCTGAGGCTTGCCCTCTCTCATTCATTTTCGGGACCCAACCCTTCCCACAAACCACTGACTCATCCTGATGATGAAATATGGTGGGGCATAACATTCTTCAGTAAGTTTTGTTGACATGGTGAAATGCTTAGATATCACTTATTTTTAAAGCAATACAAAATCATACAATATCCATAGTACTGAAAATGTAATAGGAGTGGACTTTTCATTGTTTGAACTACTGGCAGTAATATTCTTTTAAAGGGGAGCTCTTCTTGCTTTAGAAAATAGTACCTGAGTTAGAGTGAAAGACCTGAGGGTAGGAGAGTTGGTAGGAGCCCAAGGAACTTTTGGAAATGGCTGAATTGCTCCATAGAAGCCAGGATCACAGAGAGACCCTGGAGGTGTTCCCAGGCTGAGTTGCAGGGCACATGGTGGCTGGTGGGGATGGTGGAGAGGTATTGTCAGGAAGGTCAATCAGATCTTCTATGTGAAGCTCATGCTGCAGTGTATGCTTTTCCTCCTTGGGCATCATCTTACCACAGGCAGAAATGGGAGTGTGTGTGTGTGTGTGTGTGTGCGCGCGCGCGTGTGCATGCACTCACCAATGCACGTCCATGTGTGACTGGACAGGAAGACCTGGTGATGAGCAAGAGCTTCTGGGGAGAAAGAAACTGGAGCCAAGAACCAACTAAAGTAAACCCATCAATCTGCAGAAATTTGGGCGAAGGCTCTGGGTTTCTACAAGGAAAGGAATGGGGTTTGTATCATTATTATCCTGACTTCAAGATCTGAGCCATTCCAGCTGACTCACTGGTTACAAATAAATCTATAGTTTTGTAGCTGGAAAGAGGAGTTTAATTTTAAGATTCATTATCTCATGGTGGTGGGGATAATTCTCTAGAGTTTTCTCCATTAATTATGTTTTCTATGATGAATATTTATTATTTTCAAAATTAGAAAAAGTTGTTTTAAAAATGTTCTTATTTTGAGCCACCTAGTGTTAGCCATGAAATTAGGTAGGATTTAACAAATCAATATCATACCTGGTGTTAAGGACTAATAATATGTAATGAATGAATAACAGTAGTGAATGGGTGTAGGATGATATATGGTTTAGCAGAGGACTTCGGGAAACTGTAATTCTGTGAGACAAAGGAGTATATTTCAACCAGATGAATATAAGCATGGCTTAAGTCAGGTAGCTCCATGGTCGACCCACCAGAAGACTAATCTTACCCTTTAGCTAAAAATGTGGATCAGCCCTGGAACTGGGAGGAGAGTCCTATCCCATGAATGATGTTTGAGAAACGAAGAGTTCTACAAAGCATCCAGAGACTCATTGATGGAAATTCTGACTATGTTTGGGAAAATTGGTGCTAGTATTTACCAGAGGATTCTTTTTCTAATGCATTGAGAGCTTTATTCTTCTTTGCCCTCTAGTGTGGATAAAGTCCTAAATAGCTTAACACTCAGGATTTGTGAATGTAAGTTCGTGTCAGGGACCATGTCTGTCTTCTCCAGCTGCATCCCTAGGATCTAGAGCAAAGCCTGAGATATAGGAAAAGGTCTAATAATGACTCATCCTAGCTCCTATTTTTTGCCGTGTGGCAGTTCTTGTTCTCAGTACTGTGAGTACCCTGTGAGGATCTCAGGCACCCATAGGACCTATGAGGTAGATACCATTTTTATCACTATTTTACATATTTGAAAAACTGAGGCACAGGGAGTCTAAGCAACTGGCCCAAGTTTGCACAAATGTGAAATTGTGAAGCCAGGCAGTGAACCCAGACTGCCTGATTCCAGAGCCCATATTCTGACTGCTTTGTTACAGTAGCTGCTCAATAAATGGAAGAAAAGAATGAAAAAATAAGAGAAGGAAAGCGTAGAGGGAGGTGACCAAGGAAGAAATTAGTTGGTTCTCTTCTCTCTTGATAAGAGGATGCTGCAGAGGTCAAAAATTCCCTCTAAATTCAATTGGAAATCCCTTGATCCCTTGAAAAGGAGCAACAAAGAAGTTTGCTCATGCGTTTATCACATGAATAAGGATTTGATTCCGGCATCCTCATCCCAATTGTTCACATCAGGTGAACTATTTGAGATCCACCTTGCATTTAGCTTTTCCTTCCAAGGTTGTTGGATGTGAAGCTGGGTCAGCAGTAGTTTCCCAGAGAGGTTGCTGCCATCCTGAAACACAAGAGGGCAGTATTTCAACAGGCCTGAGGATTTCAAAAGCATCATAAAGTATGCTTCCATTATTTTCAGAAAAAAAAAAAAAAGTCTGTTGGACTGATTATTTCAGCTCAAGAATTTTAGAGTCCAGGAGAGGATGCATTTTAATGACTCCAGGGAACAGATCAAATTAAACACATTATCCAGGATTTTCTTACCGAGCCTCCTCTCACCCGCCTTCTCGGCGCTTCTGTCTGCGCTGCGGGAGTTCCAGCCCCATGGCCTGAATCACCCCGTTTGTGGAGGCAGCCCTTGTTAAAGAACCGAGGGCCAGAAAAGAACTCAGCAGCTTGTGTTGGCACAGATCCTCCAAGGTCACCTTTCAGCAGGAAAATCTTTGTAACCTCTGGAAGCAGTGTGCCTAGCCAGCAGGTCTGCAGCTGGACAGAAGGGCCCTGGAAGGAAAAACGAAACCCAGATGGGGCAGCTGTCACATCCTAATGACTTACTGAGAGTTACACGCTCATGTAAGAACTTTACATATATGTCCTCTGGTCTTCCCAAAAGCCTTGCAAGAAAACTAGTCTTAACCGTTATGCAGATAAGGAAACAGATACAGAGTGATTAAAACTGATCAAGGTCACTGAGCTAGTAGGCACGTAGCCAAGACTCACACCAGACTGTCCAGCCCAAGGCCTGGAATACATGGCATCTTCTTCGAGCTGAGTCTCTCTTATGCGTGCATGTGGCCCAAGACGCTTGCCCAGAACATTAAGTAGACACATTAAGTGATTTCCTGGGGTGAGAGGGTAGGGTGGAGGCAGAGGCATAGGCTTTCTTGGGCTTACTGAGTGTAAACATCAAAATTCTATTAATCTTCTAGCCCCCACAGCTCCTGGAATGGTCTGGCATTCAGTAAGTGCTCAGTACTGCACAAACCAACCTAACTGCATTTAATGAATTTCTGTGACTTCCTGGATCATTTGACAGAATTACTCATGGTTATAAAGAAGTTTGTTTCTACCTCACTTTTATAAAAGGGGTTGTTTCTGCCCAGCTTTTTGTTAAAACACCTTCAAAAGCTCACAAGCAAATGTTGTAATGGGTTTCTAAGCTTTACACTCACACATAAGAGACATGTGTTTTTTTTTTTAAAGGCAGAACTAACTAATCAATCAAAACAAGCAGCTATAATCTGATTTTAGAGCAATCTGCATGATAAGAGTTGGCCAAGGACAAATAATTTCCTATCACAGTAGGGATAACATGCAAATGAAATTTAAACTCCAGGCTTCCTCACCTCACAGAATGTCAGAGAGGTGCCAAACAGAATGTGCTTAGGAATGGAGCGCCAATGGAGTTATATTTTCTTTTAGGTTATTCTCAATCTTGTTTTCATAAGGGACAAACTAAGTCTAAACATTTCTAAATATTTTACTCCATATGGTCCAAATACCAAACTTAAAAATATCCACCAACTTCTCAGAGAATTTAAGAAAAAAAAAAAATCAATTTTATTGGAAAATAGTCTCAGGAGTATTTTCCCAGGAGCCAAAATATTGGTGCCTACCCTGCAGTGTTGTTGAATCTATTCTTGGAAAGGCTGGACAATTGTTCATTAATCCTGTCATGAAAAGTGTATATTTGGTGAAATGTTGAACCAGGTGACCTGGGGGAAGGTTTCATTAAATCAAAAATTCTTGTCAATGAAGCACGTGAATAGTGATTGCCTTTGATCTTAAGAAAGCCACCATATTGTCTTGCAAAGAACCAGGACCAGTGAGCTTATCTCCCCTTCCAACTCCTGCAATCAGCACAGGCCACAGGCTGTGAATAATGCTTCAAAGAAAAGGAGAAAAACTACAATTGTTCAAATTGGGTCACCACTGAGAGAAATAGGTTAGGAAATGGTCACTGTACCTGAAATGAGAAAGCTCTATGACTCCTCTCATAATCTTGCAGATACAACTTTCAACACAACCCTAAGACCTAGCAAGCAGTGTGTTGGTGCCTAGATGCACTCCCTGGAGGCCTGCAGGACACTTGCAAGTGTGTGGGCTCCTCTGGATGAGTAGAGCCGCTGGCCTCCCATATGGGTACCACTAGGCATTTCATCCCCATCATTCTTTCCCACACCTATTTAGCATGTCTTGAGTGTCTACTATGTACCAGGCACTGGTGTAGGTGCTTGGTGGGCAGCAGACAAGGAAGGTAAGGTTCTTGTTCTTATGGGGTGTACATTCTAGTGAGGGACAGTAAAAGAATGAATAAATTAGGAAAATAGTAATCACTTCTTTGAAGACAATATTACATGCAGGTGGGAAGGAGAGGTTCCTGCACATAGCCTGGGGCCAGGGAGGCCACCCTGTAGCTCAGACTTGCTCTGGGCTAGCCATCAACCACCCCCATGGAGTCACCCCAGACTGTGTTTTCAGTGTAAAGGCCTAGGCACCAGCAGCTTTGCTTCTTACCATGTGTCTGGGCACACCACTTAGCCTCCCAGCCACAGCTCAATGCCTTCGTTTGTGATCCTCCACCCCCAATTAACTAAACTACCAGGATTATCATTGGACTAGACTTAGATGGCTACTGTTTTTTATTTTTATTTTTTGGTACAGAGGATTGAATTGAGGGGAGATTTAACACTGAGCTAAGTCCCTAGTCCTTCCTTTTTTTCTTAATTTTTAATTTTGAGACAGGATCTCACTAAGTTGCTGAGGATGGCCTCAAACTTGCAGTCCTCCTGCCTCAGCCTCCTGATTTGCTGGGATTACAGGTGTGTGCCACTACACCCAGTCTATAGTGGGATGACTCTTATGGAATGGGCTTCTCAGAGTCCTTTGAAAGGACTCTGAGACCCTCTTGGTGCAGTGTGTGCAAACCTGTGAACTGACCTAGAATCCTGAAATATGAATCTCCATGCTGTTTGTACTCTTCTCCAGTCAGAGCATCCAGATAGAAAGAGAAAGAAAGAGTCAACATTTAGTTTTATTTTCTTTGGTTTGCCTTCCAGACAAGGTTCTTAAGGATCAAAAGAGATGTCCTTAAGGAGAACAGAACCTAAAGATGAATAAGAAACAGTGAGGAGGCTGAGGGCCATACCTTCCTCCCCAGGAGCGAGTTTGAGGGTCATCAGGGCTGAAGGTGGGAGAGCAGAAGGTCATCCCAAGCACAACCGTGGAGGCAACCAGAGGCCAGACGAAGGAGGAACTGACTGGGGTGGGGAACCAGGGATGAGGGCAGTCGGTATAGAGAGAAGCAGGCACGGCTCGGCTAGCAAAGGATGCCTGCTGGGGTCCTAAATGTGCTGATCCTCCACTGAAGCAGCCCAGTGTGGGACTGTCCCACCTTGTCACCACCCCAGGATACTGTCTTCCTTCATGAAACAGAGCAAGGAACACTGACTTAAGGAAGGGTGGGTGGGATAGGAAAAAAACGAAACAAAACTCAAGCCCTAAGACATGTGTGGGGCTGGATGTGGGGAAAACAAGCTTTATTACACATTCCTGGTGACCGGTTATGATTGGCATCAGCACAGGAGAGTGATGGATTTTGAGGGAGTTCAATAAATGCAACCCCCAACATTTAGAGCACTATTCAGGAAACTTGAAAGACAAACAACAAGCAGTCCCATTTGTAGAGCCCAAAACACAAAAGTTTGACTAAGTGGTTTAAGCCTTAGGTGTAATAGGCCTGGGTCATGTGATTTTTTTTTTTTTTAAACTTTGAGGATTTGTAGGGATTTGTAGTGCCACATGACTGAGTTTTACAGTTGCATAATTGACTTTTGACTGGTGGGACCTGGGCTGGCAGCTTTGGGCCTTAGATATTAGTAAGCATAGTCCAAAGAGATTTTGACCTTGTAGCTAATGAAAATTTATCCACAGGCAAGTAGCTGTTTTTGCACAGGCAGGGCAGCAAGGGGCAGCCAAGCAAATGTGCAAGAGCTGCACTGGTCTCAGTAGCTAGGGAGCTGAGGTGAGGCTTTGTTAAAGGGGAAGAGAATGGTCTCATATGTCAGTCTTTCAAGTATAGGAGATGGAACAGCTTTCTCAGCTTGGCTGCAAAACTACAGTCCAAGGCCACAGAAAAGCAAAATAACATGTCATTCATCGTATGAGTAATTTATTTGCAGTGTTATACCTTTAAAAGTACATGCCTAGCATAAATAGACAAGGCCAGATCTGCCACCCAGCTTCTGGTCCTCTTTTATATTTTTTGAAAACTTAACAAAGACTATTACTAAATGTGGACAGTGATTTCTCTGGTTTGGATATGGTGGAGTGTTCCCCAAATGTTCATGGGCTGGAGGTTTGATCCTCAGTGTGGCAGTATTGAGGTGGTAAAACCTTTAAGAGGTGGGACCTAGAGAAGGGTAACTAAGTCATGGGGGCCCCATCTTTGGAAGAGACTAATACTGGTCTCCTAAAGTTGATTAGTTCCCATGAAAAAGGGTTGCTATAAGGGAGCCTGGAACCTCCCCCCGAATCCTTTTTCCACAGGTGCTACTTGTCACTTTCCCAATGTGTTCCCACCATTGTTATGCCATCTGCAATGAAGCTTTTACCAGGAGCTGAAGAGATGGGGCTACCTGATCTTGAACTTTTAGCCTCTAAAACTGTGGTCTAAATAAGCCTCTTTTTTTTTTTTTTTTTTTATAAAGTACGCAGTCTCAGGTATTCTTTCATAGCAACAACAACAAAGAGTAATATAGTAATGGAGTGGTCGATTCCCTAAGAGGACATAACTATTCTAAGTGAATATGAACCTAGTAACAGAACTTCAGAATCTATGAAGCAAAAACTTGTAGACCCAAAAGAAGAAAAAGTCAAATCTACAATTATAGTTGAAGATTTCAAAACACTTCTCCCAGTAATTTGTAGAAAAAGTAGACAGAAAATAAGTAAAGACATACAAGTCATGAATATCATCAGCCAAGTTGGTCTAATGGATATTTATGATACTTCATTCTACAACAGCAGAATACATATTTATATTCAGTAGACATACATATAACTGAGTCATAAAACAAGTTTCGATAAATTAAAAAGGGTCAAAACATACAAGAAAATTAAACTAGTACATGATTGAATTTATTAGGAATTAAGAGAAATATATCTAGCAAGTTAGAACCACATGTTTTACATAATATGTGAGTCAAAGATGATTTCACAAAATTAACATTTTTGTACTGAATAAAATTGAAAATACAATATATCAAAATCATTGAGATGCATCTAAAATAGTATTTAGAGGGAAGTTTATAGCATGAATGCTTTTATGAAAAAGGAAGGACTATTTCAATGCAAAGACCTAAACTTCCATCCTAAGAAATAAGAAAAAGAGAGCAAATTAATTTAAAACCAAAAGAAGAGGGGGCTGGGGTTGTGGCTCAGTGGTAGAGTGCTCACCTAGGATGTGTGATGCACTGGGTTTGATCCTCACACCATATAAACATAAGCTTTATGTATGACTGCATGTATGTTGTGATTCTACATCACACACAACCAGAGAAATGAAAAGTTGTGCTCTATCTGTGTACAATGAATCAAAATGCATGCTGCTATCATGTATACGTAAGTACAATAAATAAATAAAATTTTTAAAAAACATAAAAAATAAAGGTATTGTGTCCATCTACAACTAAAATAATTATAAAAACTTAAATAAAAATAAAACCCAAAGAAGGAAGGAAATAATAGAGACCACAGTGGAAATCAGTCAAACAGAAAATGGGTAAACAATAGAGAAAAATAACGAAATCAAAAACTGACAGCTGGGGGCTGGGATTGTAGCTCAGTGGTAGAGCGCTTGCCTCGCATGCATGAGGCCCTGGGTTCGATCCTCAGCACCACATACAAAGCAGTAAAAAATAAAGACATTGTGTCCATCTACAACTAAAAAAATATTAAAAAAAAAAACAAAAAACTGACAGCTGTACTTTGAACAATGGTCTTCCAAAGATGATCCCGTCCTAATTTCTGGGGCCTGAGAATATATTACTCTATGTAGCAAAAAAGGACTTTGCATGTGTGATTAGTCAAGGATTTTATCCAGGTGGGTTCTCCAAGGCAATTGCAGCAACCTTATGAGAGGGAGGTAGAACGATTAGCTTTAATGGCAGGAATGTGATGGGGAGGCAAGAGGCTGGAAGCTGCAGGAAGGGTAACAGGCCCAGGAGTGCAGGTGTCCTCCGAAAACCAAAAAAGCCGAGAAAAAGGGGCTGTCTGTCTTCAGAGCCTCAGAGGGACCAGCCCTGTGACTGGTTGACCTTGACTTCAACCCCGGGAAATTCATTTCAGACTCCCAACCTTTAGAAGTGCAAAGTAACAAATTTATGTTGATTTAAGTCACCAAGTTTGTGGTGACTTATTACAACAACAATAGGAAACTAATACATTGGTCCTTTGAAGAGATCGATAAAAATATCTAGAAATATCAGGAAAATAAGAAAAAATACAAATTATCAATATGGGGGAAAAAAGGGTAGAATTGCTTCAGATTTTCCAGATAGTAAAAGGAATAATAAAAGTATGAACATTATTTGGATAAAAACTATAGCTTAAATAAAATGGACAAATGTATTAAATCATACAAATTACCACAGTTCAGTCAAAAAGAAAATAGAAAACTAAAGGATACATACCTGCCCTTTTTTTTTTTTTAATATCTTTATTTTATTTTATGTGGTGCTGAGGATCGAACCCAGTGCCTCCCGCGTGCTAGGCGAGCACGCTACCACTGTGCCATAATCCCAGCCCCCATACTTGCCCTTTTAAAGGACAGAAATCTAAGGAATAAAATGATGGATAAATAAGCTATATCCATTAAAGGAATTAAATTCACAACTGAACAAGCCCCCAAGAAACCCCAGGACTAGATGGCTTCACAGTGAACAACCCTAAACATTTAAGGAAGAAACACACCAACTCTATAGAAATGTTTCCTGAACATAAAAGAGGAAATAATACTTCCAGTTAATGTGATGAGGTCGGTGTTACCTTGGTACCAAAACCAGACCAAAAAAACATCATAGGAGAAGAAAACTACAGACCAACATTTTTCATGAACATAGATGTAAAAATATTCTCTAAACAACTTTAGCAAATTGAATCCTACATGTGTAACAAGTATAACACATTATGACCAAGTGGGGCTCATGGCAAGAATACCAGGTTGCTTTAATTTTAGAAATCCAATACTATCACTCACCTTATCATTTACAGAAGAAAAAGAAAAATCCCCACTTTCTCCTAGATGCAGATGAACAATTAAAAGCTGAAAATTCAAAATACCATAATAGCATTGAAAATATGAAAAACTTAAGATAAATTTAACAAAATATGTGAGACCTGTACATTGAACTGCAAAATACTTCTGAGAAAAAGATATTTAAAGACCTAAACTAATGAAGTGCTCATGGGTTAGAACACTCAATATTGTTTCTTTCCAATGGTGTATGGTCATGTAAAACAACACAGCTGCTTCAGGAAACAGTTTATTAAACAGCTGAATATGCATCTACAGTATGGCCCAGCAATCTCACACATACATATTTATCTAGGAGAAATAAAGACCACATTCACAGAAAGACTTGTATATATCTGTTCATGGCAGTCTCATTCATAATTTCGAAAAACTAGAAACTACCCAGATGTCTGCTAACTGGTAATTGGACAAATTTTGTCAAATCCATGTTACTCAGTGATAAAAATGCACAACTGCAAACATACAAGAACACGCATCCATCTGGAAAGCATAGGGTAAGAGAAACCCTCCCCGAGAGGTAGGCTTCCTGGGTCCCAGAAATCTCAGAGCAGGAAACAACCAGCAGGTGGAGCAGGACTGGAGGTGCCACTTCACAGAGATGGGGGGACTGAGTCACCAGGCAGAACCTATTCACTTCATGCAGAAATAGTTTTTAAAGGCAAATGGAATTAGGATGTTTTCAACTTGCTGGGTTGGAAATAAAGTTACTACAAAAAGACCCAGTGATTGGGCTGGCCACCATTGCAAATATCTACATTTTGTTAGAAGGAAACCATGCCTCAAATTCCACCCCTTATTTACATAGTATGCATAGGTGGCCTTCCTGTCCCCTATTCCTAACAATGTGAAAATGGTACATAATTAGCCTCTGTATGGGAGTTAGTATTTAAATTTTGAGTTCAAAGTCATGTTCTCTCAACAAAGACATAGAACAAGCAGTATCCTGGCAAAGCTGAAACCAAGCATTCTCTCTCTCTCTCTCTTGTTTTCTTTGTTGTGGTACTGGGGATTGAACCCAGGGGTGCCTAACCGCAGAGCCACATCCCTAGCCCTTTTTATGTTTTATTTTGAGACAGGGTCGCACTAAGTTTCTGAGGCTGGCTTTAAACTCAGGATCCTCCAGTCTCAGCCTCCCGAGTCACTGGGATTATGGGTGTGTGCCACTGTACCCTGCCTGTGTACATGTCTCCTTTTTATCAGTCCCCTTCTCAGATATCATTGGGTCTCTGCTATGGTCTTTGGTATAATAAATTAAGGATTCTGGGAATGAAAATTTGCCTGGGATATATGTTGACTGCTAAGGGTTGATATGTTTTCTAAAACAAGTGGGTGTGAGACTGGTACTTGAATAGTATTCAAGGTTCTCTTTGAGTTCTTCTTCCAAAGGGAGACATATGTGAATACAGTGGAACTTTAACATCCCGAGAGAACTATACTTGCTCCAGTGGAAGAGAACTCAACTGCAGCTGCTCAAAAACCATAATTCTACCTAGATATGGAGGACTCAGAAACTGGGAAGGATGAAATTTGGGTCTTTGATTTCTTTTGGCTTTTAACACAAGATAATTTGGTTTTAGATATTAATATTCAAGGGATTTAATTTTGGAGTTGTAAATTTTAATCTGGGAAATTCATGATGAAAGAAGGTATATACTCAAATTTGTAACATTTTATTGTTGACACTTTATTGGAATATCTTAGTGCTGTCATTTAATTTCACTGCAGAATCTCTAATGAGCTATTTTGAACAATAGGAGTGGATATAATGTAGGATGGGAAGTAGAGTAGGGAGTGATTTAATCCAGTCCAGCCTTTGCATTAATTTATGTTCCAATCCATTTCATAGTTTTCTGGGGACAAATATCACCACCGTCAACTAGTAGTCCCATGAGGAAATAATGGTTAATATTGAGGGAGAAGCCTGGTGAAGTGGGAACTGCACTATTTTAACGATTTTTCCCTGGGGACAAGCCATACTCCTGCTAGACCATAGGATTAAGTGCTCAGCCTCATGAGTTAAAAAGGAAAAAAAAATAGGCGAGGAATGAAAAGAGGCAACACTCCTCTCTCCCAGTGGTTTCAATGCTTGCCAGTGGTGAGCAGCACTGCTTTAGAGGAGTGATTTGCTATCACAGAGGAGCCTGTTAGAAATGCAGATTCTCAGGTATCACCCAGTTCTACTGGATCAGCAACTCTGCCTAGTAATCTGCATTTAAAACAAGACCTCCAAATGATTCTGATACAGGTTGAAATTTGGGAACTTCTGCAATGGTGCAACTCTACTGGTCTCTCACCACCCTATGGCTTATTCTTGGTGAGCAGAGAGAAGGTGGGCCTGGCTGATTCCATTAATAAGAACGGGAAAGGAAACGGAGCGTGCTGGGGGCACTCCCAATACTCCTTTATTTAGTGCCTTCTGGTTTCTCTTTCTTTGGGAACTGCCTGCATGCAGAGCAGATGCTGTGTTGGCCTACCGTCTCCACTCTGACAAGACTCAAAGGGAAGCACTGACCCCAACCAGACTGTGAGTCTGGGAGGATTAATGGCAGCGGCACTAAGTCCACTTGCTTTTCATACCCAGGCCAGGTTCCCTCAAGCTGTGTCATTAACAGTCCATTTCCATCTGTCTGATCCTTCTGTTCATCCTCTGTTGGTTCTGAACTTGGGTCCTCCACACACTAACCTGAGGGATGGGTTGTGGAACATGGGGGCTGGCCAAATGGGATGCTTTGAATCCCACTAAGCACCGTACTCTGTGAAGGTTCTTTAGTGTAAGGATAAGAAATGAGAAACCAAGAGAAATTGTTTACTAGGTTCTGCTGTCTGGAGACTCATAGCAGAGCATTCTGAAACATCTCTAGTTCATCTGATTTTTAAGAAACAGAAATAAGGAGGAGAATATTATTTAAATAGGTTGAGGGCATTTCATCAGAAATTACTCAAAAATGAGAAGGAATGAAGACTCAAGTTAGTTCATTATATTGTTTATTAGATCCAGAAATACTTTCAAAAGTAATGGCTTTTGTCAACTCTTGGGTTCTTTATGGAATATATATGTTTGATTTACCCTTATCCATTGAAGATCACGAATAATTAATAGACGAACTCAAGGGAGAACTAAAATGGAAGATACTTCCAATATTGGAGGAGGCAAACAGCTAGAAAACTTCTTCAACTGATTTTCAAGTTTTATGGCTACAAACATGTATATATTCCCCTCCTATGACAATATTTTGTGATTAACTCTGCAATTTCTTTGCTCTTTATAGCCTCTGGGTCTTTAAGATTAAATTAGCTGCATGTCAATAAACTCTACATTTTCATTATTTCAACAAAACTGTGCCACTTCCTAAGATTAATTGTTGAAGTTCAGAAAAGGACACAGCCACAGGGAGGAAGATTAAATATGATGGTAGTTAAATGTAGGCTTTTGTATCTCATGAGCGTTTTCCCAGTGGATCCGTCTCCTAATTTTTTTTCCTCAAGTGAGGATTTAGTCAGAATCAGATATTATAATTATTCATGTGCAGAACCTGGAAATATAAACAATCAAGCATAATTGCCTACCTAGATTCTGTGCACCTTGGCCCAGCACTGAGACCTACCTTGGGATAGATTAAAGAAAGTCAGAGGGTCAAAGGTGATAGCAAGATCCATCAAGGGTTGGTGCCAACAAAGAAAATAAGATCAGAATTATGCTTTGGTCTATCCTTGAATTATAAACAGGTTATATTTATTGTGTTCCAAAATTTCACTAGTTGTCAGTTGTTCAGAACTTAAAATGTTTGAAATTCAATTTATTGACAAAGGTCAGTTCTCCAATTGAATCCATAGGGACATTTAATCCATAATTTGACCACACATTTACAACAAAATACTTTACATTTGAAATAAAAAGTTGTGTTCTTCTGGTAGCACTGGAAATTCAGCCAAGCAAAAAAAACAATGAATATCAAATAGGTCTTATTTATTTTGAATGTTGCAGAGGAATAAGGGATAGAGGAAAATTTTTGATAAAATTTCAGACAGGCTTTCTATGTACTTTCAAGTGTTCTAGAACTTGATGACACTGATACTTTCAGGGTAGTTTTCTTTTACTTAAATTTTTAGGGAGTTTTGGGTTATTGCTTACCCTTTCAAAGGGCTGCAGGAGGGTGGCATTTCCAAAGGTAAATGGGCCAGAGTTAAAAGAGTGAGCAGGAGGAGGAATGGGGTTAAAGTGTGTGGGTGTGCACATGCGCAAGTGTGTGTGTGTGTGTGTTTAAGAAATACAGCTGCTTAGATAGAGTCAACTGAGCTTGGAAAGCTGGAAAGTTTGAAGGAAACTAGGGAAAGTGGTACCAGAAGTCCCTGCAGAAATTCACAAGAGAAGAGAAAGTAAATTTGTTTGAATGAGATAGATGCGTAGTTCCCTAAAGTGCCCTAGGTGGTGCTCACCCAGAACCTCATCACTTCTTGACTTGAGGGAGGATCCGAGATGTCCCAGGAGGTTGGTGGAAAGGTGCTTTACAAATGACCACTTGTGCACATTGAGGGTCATAACTATGGGGCCTGTGTGTAAACTGACTTGCATATCAGCTTGCCTGGCTACATTTTGGCCATGCCAGTTCTATGTACTCTGGGTATTATTCAGAGGCAAATCAGAGGCTTCTGGATCCTTATAGTGCTTTGGAACTACCACTGAATTCTTGGCTTGGATTGATTTCCCCTCTTTGTGTGAGCTCAGCCGGCATCTTAGTGGCAGGGCAGTTAAAGCACCGAAGGGAAGGACTCCTGCCTCTTTACAAATTGCTCATGAATTTTCAAGTGTGCCTGTTGGCCGCTGATAGTGGCAGCTTCCTGAGACCTCCTACTGGATAATGCTCTTGGACATGGTTGCTGGAGAGACAGCAAATGAACTGAACTCCTTGTCTAGCATGTCAGATCAAAAGCAACAGGCAAGGCCGTGCCAAGTTTAATTCAGAAAAATGGCCCCAAGGAAATGAATGTAAGTGTGAACTGGACTGCTCTCTACAAGGATAGGCCACCCTATCTCTGTGAGCCTGCATCTGTTGCAGAGCAAATCACTCCCATGCTGAAAACCAATTTGAGAAAAGGGAGATATGAAGGGGTCAAGTGCTCAGGTAGTAACTCTCTGCTGTCGCAAGGTGTCAGAAAGGACCTCAGCTGACAGGGGATCAGAACCACTATAGGACTCATTTCTGAATTGCAAAGAGATAAGTATGAAATATATATTTCATATAATGTATATATATTTCTTAGGACTTCATAATTTTCCTTTTGTAAACAGAACATTGCATTCCTTTTTGCTTTGATAACCAAGTCTCACAGAGTGGGTTAATTCTGAGTCACTCTTGGCAAATGAGTTTCCTGAGACATTCAGAGGAAAGCCCTGAATCCAACAGAAAGAGGGATGAGCACATTTAAATGAAAAATCTGATCCTCTTGTCTGATAGCATCTGGCATTTCCACTTTGGCTTACTTATTTGCAAATTAAGCTTTCTACAAAAATCTTAGGGGAAAGATCAATGATAAGCTTTTATTCTTTCCCTGTGAACAACAGCAGTGGTAAAAAGTCTTATTCCCAGATTAATAGAGGAGCTGTCTTGATTAATAACTTTAAGTAGCCACAAGCCCCCAAACAAGTTTAGGAAATTTCATGATAAATGCAAATATATACATGCTGAATGCACATTTTGCTGCATTCTAGTTGTAAACTGCTCTGTGGGGACAGTAGTCTCCAGGAGGCTGGGGTAGGCACTTCACAAATGTCCACCTGTTTATATAGAAGTTCCTAAGGTGCGTGTTCATAACTAGGGTCCTGTGGACAGATTAGTCATAGCAGACAGTATAATTTGCCATTCTTAAAAAGGTAAAATTGTTGGCAGTGCATCCTTTTGGATCCTTTTTCCTGTCCTTCCTTCTCTGCTTTCTGTTTTTTGATTCTGCCTGCCTTCCTCAACCTGAGGAAGCAGGCTGTCAGTTCACTCCAGCGATGTGTTAATGAGTGGTGGGGCCTGTGCCTCTGAAGAGTGTCTTCGTTTTCACAAAGTCCGTAAGCTCCAAATCATAGGCCTAGGGACAGTTTCCTCACTCCCTGTTCTTCATCCTCTCTGAACATCTCTGGCCTCTGGCTTTGTACAAAAGCTAACAATGACTTTATGAAACCCTTTGGCAGTATCTGTAGAAGCTGATCATATACACAACCCCTGACTCCCCCAGCCCCCATTGCACTGCTTGGCATTATACCTCACAAAAATGGGCGCTTATGCACAAACATCAACACTATTCAGGATAGTAAAAGGTCGGAATCAACTCTTCATAAGTGATCAATTAAAAGGATGGTGTATTCCTAAACAAAATACAGCAATGGGGGCGAACAAACTTCAGATAACAAGAATTATACTTATAAAAATAATGCTGAGTAAAAGAAGCTAGATACAAAAGAATATATGCTGTGCAAGTATGTGTGTTTTTCAAAACCAGGCAAAACCCATCTATGGTGCTGGAGGTCAGGATGGTAGTGTGGAGTGGGAGAGGGCTTCTGGGTGCTGAAATGATCTGTTTCTTGATTTGAGTGTGAGTTACATGAAACATGGTTGTGCTCCCTTTATGCACTTTTTTTTTTTTTTCCGGCGGGGACGAGATTGAACTCAGGGGCACTCGACCACTGAGCCACATCCCCAACCCTATTTTGGGTTTTATGTAGAGACAGGGCCTTTATGCACTTTTCCATTTGCATGTTACTGTAAACTTACACTTTAAGAAAAAGAGTCAAACAGCGAAAATCATTCTGAGACACACTCATCTTTTTTTTTTTTTTTAAATATATATATATATCCTTTTCTGCACAAAACTTCACCACCCAGCCAGCTCAGTTCTGCCATGAGCAAGTTGTCTACGGCTGTCATCTTAGCAGTCATGGTTATTAGTGACAGAGTAGAAGCTCTGCATCTAGCTGAAAGCTTTCCTGGAATAGGTAAGCAGATGCTTACAGAAATCCACCAAATATTTGCAGGCCTAATATGTGTCAGGGGTGGAGTGAGGACAGTAGTCTCTGTCCCCAAAGACCTCCTTGACTATGCCTGGACTTTCCTATTCCCCTGCCTTGCTCTACCTCATCCCATCCTACATACTCTGCTGAGGGCACTGTGCTTTGCCCTCTTCTCCTTGAATTTATTAACTTTCTGTTTGTAAAATGATTCTGTAAGACACCAACTGAGACCTGGACTTCAGGCATTGCTAGTCATGTGCCTATCCCTCCTCCCAGGTCAAGGATCACCACCATCACAACCCCTGCTTGACTGCTTGTCACAGACAGTAACCTGACACCTGAAAACTCTGCAATATTTGCAACTCTGGAATACCTGTTAATGTTTTGAGCCACAATATGACTAGTTTACACATCAAAATAATTTGAAGACTTGCATCCAAGTGACAAAGTATTTATCTATCACCTGTAAGTGTTTACTAGTAAAACATATTTTAGGAACATGCTTGTTAATTAGATATTGAGATAGATATTCCAACTTTATGTTTTCAAATTTGGGTTCCTGGATCACTAAATGGGAACTGGGTCCTTAAGGTATTTGTAGTATGTTAAAAGGCACGGCAGAGGGTTGGGGTTGTGGCTCAGTGGTAGAGTGCTCACCTCACACATATGAAGCACTGGATTTGATCCTCAGTACCACATAAAAATAAGTAAATAAAATAAAGGTATTGTGTCCATCTACAACTAAAACATATTTCTTAAAAAAGCACAGCAGAAACCGCAGAATTAACCACAATAAAATTTTGTTTTGGTACTGGGGATTGAACCCAGGGGCCCTTAATTACTGAGCCACATCCCCAGCCCCTTTTATATTTTATTTTGAGACAGAGTCTCACTAAGTTGCTTAGGGTCTTGCTAAATTGCTGAAGCTGGCTTTGAACTAACAATCCTCCTGCTTCAGCTTTATGAGCCACTAGGATTCCAGGCATGCACCACTGCACTGGCCGTAATAAGGTTTTATAGGCTAGGTAAAAGACAATATTTTTATGTTTGATTAGAAATAATTAGTTTATGTATAGTAAACTTGTTTATTACATATTGATCCTAGGTTCTGATTGTCCGTTTTCTATGACTGATAAATGCAAATTGGTAAGCTAATAATTACTTAATAGGTACAGTTTTCTTAAAAGATAGATTGCAAAATGTGAGGTACCTGGGGCTAAGGAAATAATAAAATGTCTTCCTTATAGCAAAAAATTTGGCAACATGGACAGTAGTTTCAGGTGTCTTGTCTTTCTATGGGCCAGCAGAGGGCGCTGGAACTAAATTAGTCCTTGGAGTCATCCTTTCAAGGGCACAAGACAGAGAAGTGAGGATGATCAGAATAGAGGCAGAATCCCTTAAAGCTTGAAGGCTGACCACATTGGGATGGTAATTCCAGTCCATACAAGAGCTTTTAAGGAATAAGAGGAGTAATGGGCAACAAGAACAGTTTTTTTTGATGACAGCACTGTTTTTATTTCGGTCTGTAATTGCCCACAACTGTTTAGACAGTGTGTATTCACTTAAGGCAGAGCTGAGTGCATGAGCCCCCTCTGCCTTGCCAAAGGGTCATTTTAGCCAAAGGAAGCAGGTCTGAATCTGTTACAATGGTGAAGTCATCTTGCATTTATGGGCTTGGTTCCTTCTCCTCCTCCACATCTCCTTGCTATTCCTTCACAAGGCTGAACCTGGAGGAATCATTTCAGGCATTAATAAGGAGATTCTTCTGATGAGGAGTTACAAATCTCCCTTTTCTTCTTGCCCAACAGATACAAGAAAGGTGCAAGCTGCCCTGCCAGCCTGGAGGGAGACTCTGTCTCAAGGAACTGACATGGTCAGGACAGCCTGGACTCTGTCATTTCATCCTTTCATATGACTAATTATCTCTTTCTAGAGAACTGAACATGGGTCATCTTGTCTCACTAATTTTTATAAGTACACATTCAACTGATTACAGTTTTGCACATTCACATCAAGTTTCATTAGGCACTTAACATTCTTAATTATAAGAATTCTTATAATTTCTTCACATCTCAAATGTTCCTATAGTATTCAAACTTGTTTGCTCAAGCTGGATACATGACTTCAAAATTCATTTTATTTATTTGAACTTTTGAAGATGTGTTTTTGTTCTCTACTATTTTGAGTAAATGCTTGTCTGTCTAGAATTGTAACCCTGCATTTGGAATCCATGTAAGAGAACTCCAGAGTGGGTAAAGCCTTTGGAGGTAACCCAGTCCCCTTTTACAGCATACCTAACAGTCCAGTCCTTTTCCTCACACTCAAGTCCTTCTATAATGTGGGAAAAGTGCTCTAACTCATGGGGATTTCTGACCAATTTTGATGTTCGATAGAAATCTGCTTCTTTGAATTGTCCAACAGTAGATTCATGTTCTGATCTTCCTCTCATCTGTCCTTCTAATGTTTGAAAGCCATATCCAGTTTCTCCTCTACTTTCTTTGACCCAAAGATTGAATATCTCTAAGATCTTTAATAATGTCTCATGAAGCATGAGTTCCTTTGTTATTATGATCAAAAGCTCTCCATTTGTCAGTGCCTAGATTCTTGATTCCCAGAGAAGCAGATTCCTAGATTCTTGGGGATTTGTGGAGCTTTGTGTAGCATGAAGGTGAGTCTGGATGGATGTTGGGGCTGCATGTAAGGCGAGAAACCACGAGTGAACCAAAAGGCAGGAGCCACAGGTGAAGTGGGGACACAGGTCAAATAATAATTCAAACATAGCATCTAAATCTAAAGTAAGTGGGTCCAGAAGCAGAAACCAACAGAGAGGGGATGTGGAGCAGAGTGCAGTCTCCCTGAGGTACCAGGATCGTTCTGCTGCTGTGCCCTGGTGGGAGGAAAGGGCTCTCCCTGTCTCTTTCTACCACTCTATCGACATCATTGATCAGCCTCTTACCTCCAACTGACAACATCTTCTCAAGACATGACCAATAGTTCCTGATGATTCCTTAATGGTGGAACGCTCGCTGGTGATAAAGTTTGCTTTTTATAGTGAGACATTTGTTGAGCTCAGTAAAGATTTTATAGCTTTTCTTAGGGGTAGAACTTTTTCTGACACATTTTCTGAAACCAAAACTCATGGCAGGGGGTTTGGTTTCAGAAACTCATTGCTGGGGCTGGGGTTATGGCGCAGTGGTAGCGTGCTCGCCTAGCACACATGAGGCACTGGGTTCAATCCTCAGCACCACATAAAAATAAAATAAAGATATTCTGTCCACCTACAACTAAAAAATAAATATTTTTTAAAAAAAGAAACTCACTGCTATTTTTTATAGCAATTTTCCAATTCTCTGTTATCTATTTGGGTCCAATAATTAAGTTCCATTCTGACACTATCAGGAGTTGATGCAGACCTCAGATTACTAAGGGCTCAATTCCATTCCTGCCCCCACCCCACCATGCCACTTCAGATATCTGCAAATGAGGTGCTCAGATTATCCACACTTCTGTCCAAATGGGTTCCCACAACCCCAGGTTTGGTAATTTGCTAGAATGACTCACAGAACTCAGGAAAACACTTTATTTAATGGTTTATTATGAAAGATTCAACTCAAGAAAAAACAAATGGAAGAGATGGACACATTAAGGCATAGGGAAGGGTGTTGGTGGCATCCAGCTTCCATGCTGTCTCTGGACATACCACCTTCCCAAAACATCCATGTGTCCATCAATCCAGAAGCTCTATGGATGTCATTGCCACAGGTTTTCATAACCCAACCTCTAACCCTCTTCCTCTCCAAAGGTTGGGTTGGGGTGGGGCTGGTCGCCAATATTCTGCTTCTCCTGCAAGGCACATGGTAGGATCATATGTCCCACCTGTTTGAAATTGAGCACCATTGGTTTTGGTCAAAGGAACATGTGTGGAGGTAATGTGTGTCACTTCCAAGCAGATTCCCAGTGCTCTAGTCATTGTGGAGCAGGATTGAAGTGATGGTCAGTTTGAGGTCCCTGTGACCCCGGGAGACCCCTCTGCTGAGCTGCATCAGACCTGTGTGTGAGTAAGAAATAAATTTTGTTGTGTTTAGCCACTAAGATTTGGGGTTTATTTCCAAAGGATAACATAGCCTATCTTGACTGGTACTCCTACTACATTTCCATCCACACCAATAATTCTGTGCCTTGATAGCGGGTAAAAAGAGATTGAGCGGCACTCGTGGTCTGGGAAAGGTAGACAGATTCTTGCCTTGGGAACTCTGGGAGGGTGAGGGTATATGAAGATCTTGGGGGAACACCATGGAGAGGAAGGCCAAGCTATGGTTTTGTTGGGGATCAGACCTCTGGCTTATAACTGCCAAGTATGCTATTTCAGAAAATTTCTGGTAAAGAGATCTCTTTCTGAACTTGAGACCAACAGACCATGCTCATTCAGGCATTGATTGCCAAAAGCAGTCACTAGAGATGAATGAAGGTGCAGGTTCCTGGCTCTCAGAGTCGATGGGGTATTCCCTGCTGACTGTAGGCAGAAGAGAGGGACTCTGCCCGTGACTGAACTCCGAATTGTAACTTAAGGATAAATGTAAATAACCTTAGGGTCACACATCTGCCTCTGAGGCTGTGCACATGACTTTGGGCTGGTCACTTACCTTAGCTGAACCTCAGCTTCCTCAGAAACAAAGAAGAAATAAGAAAAACATCTCTCCTGCCTCATGGGAATTTCATGGCAGTCAGGACATAATGTGCTGGGAAGTGCTCTGTAAATTGAAAATCACTAATCAGATATCAGAAAGTATTGCTGTTGCTATTCTATTAATATTCTTCAGCTTGGCTGCTTTGCCTCATTTTCCTTCTCTTAAATGCCTTAGCTGATGTTCTTTAGATACCTGGTAAATTATACTGGTAAGCTTTTTCATTTTATAGAGCTGGCATGCATACAGGCTGATCCTGTATATCCCAGTTACCAATCTCCTTGTAGAAATTTTCCTCTTGGGTTTACTACCCAAACTTTGAAAAACATATTTATTAATAGTTTTTAACTGATGTTTACATGTTAAAGATTTAAATCAAAGAACAAATTCCACTATTTAAGTATAACTATAATGCACCAATACAATTTTTTAAAAAATAATGATTTAAATAAAACACACCATGTTTAAGACATGAAGGAGAAGTGCTGAGTTAATGCTTTGAATATCCCTGGTAGGGCACCAGGATCCCATGTGCAGATGCTTAGAAAGCTCACCTGTGTTTACAATGGCCTTGCGGGCGGGCACTGAGAGGACAAGTACACAAAAACACCAATGTTAACCAAGTTGTTGATGGATTGGTGATATAATTACTTATTCTACTGATTTCTAGGAGTGGTGTTTTAAGTATTTTCCATTCTAACCTGGGGGTTTGTTACTTATAATATGGAAGTTTCAATCATGCTTTAGGGAAGTGAATATTTACCTTGGTTTTGGGTATAAAGTATTAATACAAGTTTTCCATTTAAAATAATAAGAAAGAGCCTCTGAATTGGAGTTTTCTTGCTGAATATGAGACTTTCAGGGAGGGATTATAGACTTTAAGCATGAGAAATATGTACTATTATTTACTTTTGGTCTTTCCCACTCATAAAGATGAAAAACTTGAGAGTTAAAATTTTTCTCAACTCTATAGAACCAACCTCCTCATCCTTCACGGTCCTGGCAGAACTCAAGTGCCTGGGGGTAACCTCTCTAGGGTCATGGACACAACATCCTGAGTATTAGTCAGCTTGGACTGCTGTAACAGGTTTCCATAGATTGGGTGGCTTAAACAACAGACATTTATTTTTCATAGTTCTGAGGATAGAGAATTCCCAAATCAGATTGCCATCATGGTCAGGCTGTTAGTGAGAAAAATCAGAGTCCCAGAAATAGTGAGATTATTGAATCCACAAAGACTTTAGAATCGCTATCATATATCCTCATGAATTTGGAGGAAAACCTGAGTATAATGGGGAAAATGTACAGGGTATGAAAGTCAAATGGAACCTCTAGGAGATGAAAAATAGAATATCTCAAATTTTTAAAAAAGCAGTGGATGGGATTACCACAGGTATTCTGCTGGCCTTGGCTCCCCAGAATCTTAGCAAGTTTACTTCCTTTCCCACCAATTTCCTGTGTCTGCTCTGAACCCAAACTGGCTCAGGCATGACTCTCTCCTTCCTGAAATCCAGGACATCAGGAAAGGGAAATTTGGGCTGCCCTAAATCCCACCATCTCTAGTTTTCTGTGTGATCACTTCCTGTTCTGGAACATTTATGAATACTTCCCATGCTAAGGTTGGGAGGGAAGAGAAAAAGAAGTTACTCAAGTGATCATTTGTATAACTTCTTTTAATGCTTTTCCTTGATATTTGATAATAGCAATTTCCAAGGTTATTAAGGGGCTGTTTCAAAGTTCTCAGCTATTTCTCCTCTAGAACATCTATGGTAGACTCAATGATAAGACCTTTGGGAGGATTTGTGGTCTTTAGTTGGGGGTTGCTCAAATCCTCTTTACCCACAGATTCTTATATAAAATATAATCATTTAGCCTCAGCTTTTAGAACTAGTGCATTAATGATTCTGATTACAGAGACAATTGTTGAAAATGATCTTAGAATATCCCACTGTTATAGGCATATATGGGGAATGAAAATTGGACCTAAAATTTATTTCCCAATTTTCTGAAAAGTTCTTCCAGCATCTCTGCAAAGAGCTTGTGTGACTAATAGGCTATAAATAAATGTAACTTCGATGCATTATGCAGCATGCAGTCTGACTGGAACTGAGACAAATGAGGCAAATGGATGCTCTATTCAGAATCATCAGAATATTTAATGATAAAGTTCAACTACAGCATATATGATTTTATCCAAAGAAATTCTTTCAGATGATCCTCAAGTGCAAATGTTAGAGTTCATAAATTTTATTTCTTCCTTATGTAAGATAAAATAAAATGGCAAATTCATAAAATCACTGAAAAAATTAGCTAGCATTCTCTCAAACATGTTATTTGGGAGTATTATGGTTTGGCTATGAGGTGTCCCCCAAAAGCTCCCGTGTTAATGCAGGAATGTTTGAAGTTACCTCATATGATTGAACCGCAAGAGCTGTAACTTAATCAGTCCATCCTAGTTTGAACGGACTGACTGGATCATACTGTAGGCAGGTGAAGTAGGTCCAGAGGAGGTGGGTCACAGGGGGTGTGCCCTGGAGGGGTTCTTCTCTGAGATTCCTTCCCTTTCTCTCTCTGCTTCCAGGTTGCCATGTCCTGAGCAGCTGCCCTCTTCCCATGCCCCCTGCCATAATGTGCTGTCTTACCTTGGACCCAGAGCAATGGAGTCAACTGACGGTGGACTAAACCTCTGAACTGTGAACCCCAAATAACACCCTCCCCCTTTTTGGCCACAGTGATGCAAACAAAGCTGACTAAGAGGCAGTTCCCCATATCTGTCCTATTTCCTTTTTCACTATTGTTTTGAAAGGCAATTCTGGTTAATTTTGTGAACCACCTTGATCAGGATAAGGTTTGTCTATGGCAAAACATTATGTCTGGGTGTGTCTGTAGGGGTGTTTGGGGAAGAGATCAGCATTTGAATGGGTGGACTGAGTGAAGAAAGTGGACCTCATCCAACCAATTGAGGGCCTAAATAGAACAAAAGACAAAGAAAGGATGAATTTGCTCTGTCTCTTGAGCTGACACATCCCTCTTCTCCTGTCCTGTTGGGCATCAAGGCTTCTGATTCTAGGGCCTTCAGAGTCCAACCTGGACCTAGACCATTGATTTCTCTATTTCTCAGGTCTTCCAACTGGAACTGGAACTATACCACCAACTTTCCTGGGTCTTCAACTTGCAGCCTCCATAATTGTCAATTCCTCAGAATAAGTTCATTGTTCTGCTTCTCTGGTGAACTTTAATATGACAATACAGTCACACAATTTAAAAATTATATATATATGTGTGTGTGTTTATATGTGTATGCTCATGCACACATGTGTAAAATGCCTCAGCTCAGAACCATGCCACCACCTGATCCACTATTATTAGTTGCTCATTTATCTATACAGCATGCCTTTTTTTTCACATTCAGCCTGACACCAATATATATTCTTAATTTTCTTCCAGTTTGACACAGTGATACATGAGGATACACACTGTGCATACTGCTGTGTCTCAGGCATGCCCAGGGCATCTTATCGGCTCTGTTTCTCTGAAGAACCTTTACTAGAACATAATGTGTTCTTTTAATTGTATGCTGGATCTGTAATTATAATAGCATTAAGATTATCTGTTTTATTTTATTTGTTTGTTGGTTGGTTGGTTTTCCCCCAAGGATTGAGTAGAATTCTCCTATGAAGCTATTTGGGACTGATGCTGTTTGGGTAATGCTTTTTTTCTGATCTTTGGGGTAAGTTTTATTTTCTTAGAGAATAATCCATCTCATCCAAGTTTTAACATTTATTTGCACAGAATTTAGCAAAGTAGTCCATATGATTCTCATTTTTCTCCTTTTAGGAAGATGCACTCATTTGTTACCCTTTATTCGTGCTTTCCCCATTTGGGCTTCCTTATACCCCTTTGTGCTTCTGTCTTTGCTTCCTCCCAAGCAGCTCCCTCATTTATTATTCTGAGGGAATGCTAGAAGATTAATTTATTATTATGATAAATGGAAATACCAGGAAGAATTGGGTATTTGTCTTGCCTTTCTCCTATGAATTCAGCATACCTCATGGTAACTACATACTTGCTGAAGGGAAATTTTTCTTTATGGAAATATGGCAGTTAATAAATAGAAAAGGAATGATAGAATATCATCTTCTGCAAGTCCTAATGAATTAATAACTCTGGGCACTGATAGTCAATGGCTGCTAACATTACAAAAAGGGACAAACCTACATTATATGTTTCTTATTAGAAATGCAAAAATCACTTATGAAGTGATTTTGGCAAAACAGTGAATCTGAATCTGACCAAACCTGTAGATCTAACTATCAATTTATAGGAAATGCAGAGGCGAGTGAAGGATGAACAACAGCCTTTCTTCTTCCCTTGGTAAGACTGGACCTTGTTTTTGCTGTTTCTTTGAAAACTGGACATTGCTTACATAGAATTGGTGAACTTCATCTGGACAGGGAGGACTATAGGCTGTTCACAGCTATGGGTTTCCCTGGGTGTTGTGATTTTGGTAATAGGCATATCCCTTGCCGATCTTTAGGAGCTGTGCCTGTGGATGTTGGAAGACATATTGGTTGCTGTGGGGACATGGTCTTCCAACATGAACTGGAACTACACCACCAGCTTTCCTGAGTCTCTCCTGTTCCCCGCCTTCCCATCTGATATCACTCTCCTGCATGGGAGCTGCCCTTTGAGGGGTCAAAGATTAGTCTGTGGACAGCTGTTAGGATTCCTACTTAAGAGAAATGTCCTGTGCTGGTGTGTGGCCATTCTTGCCTTTATATCTTTCTAAGTGATTTTCAATCCTAAGTGTGTTCTTTTTGGAGTTGAGTGAGTCTGTATGTCAAATTGAGACCAAAAAGAGCCCCAGAATAGGGAGTGACAGAAGAAGCTGGTGTGGGGTAAATGGCACCCTGGGGATGCAACCAGCAAACCAACACAAAGAAAACCTCTATGGGACAAATAATCCAGGGTTCCTCAATGTATAAATTGGAGGGCAAAGAAAGAGATGACAGAAAACATACAGATTTTTTTAAAAAACTTGAAATATATATCAACCACTGCAATATATGGGTTTTTAAAATTTTGAATCAAATACTCTGTGAAAAGTAATATGAAACAATGTAGATAATTTGAACACTGAATATTTCATGATATTCTGGTACTATTGCTATTATTTTAGTTATGATAGTTTCACTATGGTTATTTTTTTAAAAAATAAGTTCTTATACTCAGAAAAATGTATTAAAATATGTGTGGGGGAAAGATGAGAGTTTGGAATTTGCATCTACGTCATCAAGTGAGGAATGTAACAATCACCAGCTTCAACAATTACCAACACTAGATCGCTATGCCATAGCTCATCCAGATTTCACTGTACTTTCATATAGGCTTGAGATTTCTTCTAATGGAGATATTCTTTCTATTTTTTCCTTTTTATGTGAGGCTTAGAAAATTGAATATTCATATGCTTTTGGTATGTTTCTATTGACAGCATTACATTATGTCAGTTTTCTAGTTTCTAAGAAACAGAGGCTAGAGCTATAATGAAGTGACTATGTGAGGAGACAGTAAGCCAAATCTCCAATCAGGATTTCAACTGGAGTGGGCCTCAAATATCAGTGTTATCAGAGAAAAACAAAATAAGAAAACTATTGTTTTCCTATTACTATTCCTATTAAAAGGGTCCAAAAGAGGCAGCAATCAAATGTAATAGGGGAAATTGACAAGATGCTGGATAGCAGAAAAAGAAAGCAGTTATAAAAGCTATTTTGAGGACAATTCAATAATATCAATATGGACTGGAAAGGTTTCAGGTAATATTAGACATTTTGTCATCTGAAATTTCTTAGCTATAATAATAATATCATGGTTTTATAAGATAATGTCCTTATTCTTAAAACACATGAGCTGAAATATTTAAAGTTCATGAGGACTGCAACTTATTTCCAAAGGGTTCAGCACAAAGAAAAATAAGGCAAAAGAATCAAAATGTTGCCAATCTTTGCTGGTATT
The DNA here is from genome assembly GCA_004024805.1 of Geosciurus inauris. NCBI lineage: Eukaryota > Metazoa > Chordata > Mammalia > Rodentia > Sciuridae > Geosciurus > Geosciurus inauris. The sequence goes on from PVHX01002840.1 coordinate 82,306, forward strand.
TACAAGATCATTACATTATTCTTTAAACTTTTCTGTATCTCTGAAATTTTTCAAAGTAAATAGTTATGGACAAAATAACACAAAAATCAATTTGAGGCCCTTACTGGTCTAGGGTGAGATAATTTGAGCATCAAAAAGAATAATGAATACAATTGTTTGGAACACTTTCCAATATATAAAAATTCATGAATTTATGATAATACTCCAAAACAAACATCTTATCAGTCACCATTGGATTTTGTTATTATATTAACTTATTATTCTGTGAATTGATAGATTAAAGAAAAGATTAAATATTTCTTCTATGTATAAATACTTTAAACTGTATAAACTGGGAAACTGTATTTCAGGGTGCCAGATATTGGACATGGGAAAGTAGTTCTTTATAGAACTATAATAATAAATGCAGAAGGAATCATAAAACTGAATATAAGATATTTGCAACCGCAAATTAAATAAATGACCTGAATGATGGCTGCTAAGACATGATGGTAAAGTTTGGTGGGGAATTTTATAATAAGACTCAAAATTGGATTGGTCTTTATATCATTTAAACCATGATGACCATGATACAATGTACTAGTAATACCTAGCATCATGATGTTTTCTTACTAGATATATTTTACTTGAATCTTACCAAGCTTCTAGAACTATACCAGTGTTCAGGAAATACAAAGATGGAGAGACAAGTTAAACAATACCAGGAGAAAGTGATCTATGAAATCTAGAATGTGGACTATTCTACGGGACAGAAAGAGAGATGCATTAAAAGACAGAAATGATAGAATAACCAAACACAATATGTGCCCTCATTAGGATGATGATTCAAAGGTATTTTTGAGACAGTTAAAACAATTATGCTGACTCCAAAAAGATCTAAAACTTTCTGCTGAAATCCATTTTCTCTGTGATATAGAAATTTATTCAATATTCTAAATATAAAGGAAACTGTTTATTTGCTTTTTGTACATGCATTCATTGATAAGGTCTGTTCTGAGTCCATGCTATATACAAAGCACTGTGGAGAAAGAAGAGTCAGACAGGAGCCTGCACTACTGGAGCATGCAGTACAGGTGGGATGGAATGGATGTCCATCCATCAGCTCAGTGTAATGCCTTCTGGAAGAGATGCATTGTGGGAGGAATAAGTTTGTGGAAGCCTGGGCTGGGGAAATTCTTTTGGCTGCAGGGAACAGAGGAGGCTTCTGAGACAAGTGGTGAGCTGAGCCTTAAATTTGGGTGGTCTCATTGGGTAAAGATAAGGGAAACAATCTTTTATCACCAAATTCTTCTTTTGCTTTGCTTTTTGGTCATATGGAAACAAGGGAACAAATTTTGTCCCATTTCTCACTTGTTTGCCCCATGCTTATTTTTTCTTTTTCAACTGACACAAAGAATAAAACCTTTCTTTTTTTACTTTGTCCTCTGGCAATTATATTATTTTGCAGAATGCCTAGAAAAACAAGTTCTTACCTTGACTTATTTATCCTTTACATATTCACAGAACATTCACTAAGCCTAACTGAATAAATACCCTTGCTTTTCTCCTGCTGTTAGGCAGAGAGGACAGATCTTAAGCTAACTATATCCTGAAACAATCAGACTGGTCAATTGTTGGGTTTACAGAATATTTTCTTTCTTTCTTGTTAATAACAAGCTGAGGCCCTATTACTCTTATGTGGCATCCATTTCCAAGGACTACTGGGAAAACATCATCTACTGGAATTGCATGAGCCCTATAAGCTCAAGTCTTTTTCTGAAACCTTTTCCCTCTGTGCCCATAAAGTCTACAGAGTAAATCCTTATTAAACTGATAGCTATTATTCAAAACAGCTCACATTTCAGAGCAATTACTATTCCCCAGTCAACTAAATGCCCAATTAGTCTTTAATAAAACAGCACCTAGTACCTTGCCCAGTGGAGAAAGGTATTTAACAAATCCTTTATTGCTCAATTCATTTAACTTGAGTGACCTAAATAACATGTATGCAATTTTTCCCCTAAAATAAATACTACCCAGAGGTTGGCTATAAAGTAATTATTTTGACTAACTCCCTTGTTGTAAAGAATACCAGGAGAGTTATACATCATTCCTTTGTAAGGATAGTTCTTACCCAACCCCTGTCAAGAACAAGAGAACTAGTTGTCATAATTCTTTAACATAGAGTCAATCTAAGGAAATAGTCACACAAGTTTTCCTTCCTTGTCCCAACCCCTAATCTTCCCTCTGAGATGTGTCGCAGTGCAGACAGGCAGGGACAATGGTCCTCCCTGAGCATTTCAAGCAAACTCTGGTTGGCAAACTCCACCAGTGTACATGACCCCAACACTATTGTATTGGCATTCTTAAAATTATAACCAAGATTTTTTAAAGTGAATTATCAAAGTGGATAATCTTAAAGGGGGTTATTGGATTCCACAGATCAGCATTTAAACTATTTTGAGCTTAATTTTGACCACCAATTCCTCCCACCAGAGAGCAGGCAATAGCTCTTTACCTGGAGTATCCAGGTAAAGTATCTGGGTCTCGCTTCCTACCCACGTTTATATGTTATCTTCTTTTTATTTCCAGAAGTTTAAAAATCTTCAAAAGATTCAGTGTTGGCTGGGTTTGGTGGCACAAGTCTGTAATCCCAGCAGCTCAGGAGACTGAGGCAAGATAATTGCAAGTTTAAGGCCAACCTCAGCAACTTAGTGAGACCTTGTCTCAAAAAAAAAAAAAAAAAAAAAAAAAAAGCTAGGCTCAGTGGTTAAGTGTCCCTGGGTTCAGTTCCAGTTATAGGAAAAAAAAAAATCAGTGTACAGTTCTTTAATTCAAAGACATTTACTGTGCTTTGCTGCAAATTCTGACAGGGGCATTTTTTACTGCACAATGTGATAACCTCAACTGCCTTCCTCTCACTTCTGCTATTTGCCTTGAGGCTGGGCATAGTGCTCTTGCCCTGCACAGCTCTCACTCAAGTGCTGGCTGTGTGTGCACTTGCAAAACAATCTGAAATCCTGTTGTTCATTTTGAGCTTTCCCTGCATGGGAACAAGTGCTTCTTTCTTTTTCTCAAGAAGCAGCATGACGTTTCGAAAGAACATGAAATTTGGAGTTCAAAGACTTGAGTTCAAGTCCCAGTTCTTACTTGCCAAACATGTGACTTTAAACAAGTGGATTAATGTCTTTTGTTTTCACTTCTCTAATCTATTAAACGAAAACAATAATATTACCACCCTTGTAGAATTCTGTAATGATTAAGTGAGCTAATAGGTAATATTCCTAACACATAGTCTGTGTTCAATATTGTGCTTCATTAACTCTGAGGTACCACTAGCATTACAGGTTGACTCTGGGAGCAGGACTTAACATCAGAAGAATAGGCACCAGAAGATTCTGTGCAGCTGGGGAAAGCAGGTGATATGAAAAGTGGACAAGGACAAAAACAGGGAGATGGTGGATTCTAAGGGAAAATTCTTACCTATTTTTGTTTGCCCAGCCATAAACTTTCCAATAGACGGTCTAAAATTTATAATTTGTTTGAACTATGTTTTGGTCTCCTGAAATTCCTGGATATATTAGATAGCACTATAAAGCTACAAGTAAAAGAGGGGTAAAAAGAGCTCTAAAATATGTCACAATGTTCCAGGTAAAACTCTGATGAGCTGAGGCTGCTGCTCTGCCTGAGACACCTGTGCAGGAGAACTTCTGCCATCTCTGCTCCAGACATGGGAAGGAAAACTCAATGTCTTCTCCCTCTTGTAGATGCTGCTTCTGGCTTGTGAGCAGGAAATGTGTGATAGAGCCAGGAGAGACAAATCCAGACAGATAGTCATCTGATCCTTGACGAAGGTGCCAAAAACATGCATAGAGAAAAGATAGCCTTCTTAACAAATGGTGCTGGGAAACTGGATATTCTTCTGTAGAAGAATGAAATTAGACTCCTTTCTCTTACCTTGCCCAAAAATCAACTCAAAGTGGATTAAAGACCTAGGAATTAGGCCAGAAATACTGCAACTGCTAAAAGAAAACACAGGGTCAACATTCCAACATATTGACACAGGCACTGACTTCTTTAATAAGACTGCCCAAGCTCCAGAAATAAAACCAAGAATCAATGAATGGATGGCATCAAATTAAAAGGCTTCTGCACAGCAAAGGAAACAACTAAGAGAGAGACTACAAAATGGCAGAAAATCATTGCCAGCTACTCTTCTGACAAGGGATTAATATCTAGGATATATAAAGAACTTAAAAAACTTAATACCCCCTCCAAAAAATAAAAAAAACAAACTCCAACAACAACAAACAACCCATCAGTAAATGGGCAGTAGATCTAATTACACATTTCTCAAAAGAAGAAATACAAATGGTCAACAAATACATGATAAAACATTCAACTTCCTTAGCAATTAGGGAAATGCAAATTAGAACTGCACTGATATTCATCTCATACCAGTAATAATGGCAAATCATCAAGAGTACAAATAAAAATAAGTTCTGGTGAGGATGTGGGGAAAAGGTACACTTACACATTGTTGGTGGGACTGCAAATAATATAATCACTTTGGAAAGTAGTATGGAAATTTCTCAAAAGACTGGGAATGGAACTACCATATGATTCAGCTATTCCACTCCTTGGTATTTATCCTCAAAATTCCTAAAATAAGTATACTATAGTGATACATGCATACCAATGTTTATAGCAGCACAATTCACAATAGCCAAATTGTGGAATTAACCTAGGTACCCGTCAAAAGATGAATGGAAAAAGATGTGATATATATACACAATGGAGTATTAGTCAGCCATAAAGAAGAATCAAGTTGTGTCATTTGCTGGTAGATGAATGGAACTGGAGAAAATCATGCTAAGTGAAATGAGCCAGACTCAGGAAGTCAAAGGTTGAACATTTTCTCTCATATATAGAAGCATGGGGGACACACAGAGAGAAGGTAGGGGAAAAAAGGATCTCACAAAATAGAAGGGAGACCAATGGAGGAAGGGGATTGAGAGGGAGGGAGGAGGAGAGGGCATGGGGAAGTACTGGAGAGTGAAATCTATCAAATCCTGCAGTGTCCATGTGTGAACATTCTACCTACAATGAATCTGTTTAGATAGATATAATGCACTAATGAAAATAATAATAGTAGTAGTCCTATTATTATTATTAGTAGTAGTAGTGTAATAGTAATAATAATAGTAATAATAACATAGGAGATGAGTAGACTAGAACAAGAAGATCACGGGGAGGGAGGAGGGCAAGGGAAGGTACTGGGGAATGAGATTGATCAAATTGTGTTATGTTCATGTATGAATATGGCATAATGAATTCCATTACTATGTTTAATTATAATGCACCTATAAAAACATTACAAGAAGAAAAAAAGAGGGCTGTCATTTGGGTGTGGTCTCAAGGGAAGGAACAGGATGACGCTTTCTTCTGCTTTGTTTCAGGCTCTAGATCTTTAATCTAGACAAAGGAACTCCCTGCCACAAAAGGACAGCATGGGGTTGGAGGCAGCCCACTGAATATAGGATTCAGGATTCAGGAACCTGTTTCCTGACCTTTCCTGATGTCTTTCCACTTGCGAAGATTGGTGTACTACTGGTAAGGAAGAGACAGAACAGAGCAAATCAAGGAATCAAATTAGGAACTTCAGTAGCTGAAAGGGACAGAAACAAATTCCAGAAACAAATTCCAATTCCAAGGCCTCTAGAAGATGTGAGATGAACATGTGCTGTCCCTTAGTTGAAGATATGCTGGCCCTGTTCTCTCCAAGTTCCTCCTCCACCATCATTTTAACAATACTTCTCTTAATTCTAATTCCTTAAATTATTCCAAAGAAGTTTCAGATTGTATAAGAGAGATGCCAGGCATAATTTCTTTTCCAGCCTTGGTAGAATAAATCTCCTCAGGAGGTTGCCAAGAGAACCTTTGGGGTGAACATCCATCAAGCTATTTATATCCATCAAACATACATCAAACTATTTCCACATCCATCAAACTGCTTACCATGAAGCAACCTGTGGCTTCCCTCACCATGGCGACGCAAGTCAAGAAAAGGGAAGAGGACAGGCTTCAGGGCCAGGGGCTGTACTGTGTTGCCTCAGATAGCAGTTCCTGAAGAAGGAAGTAGCAGTTTCTTGCCTCATGAAGAAGGCCTGGCTCTCCTGTGGTTGTTGGGGCTGCATTCAGGAAGGAAAGTTGGGGGGCATCGTAGACTCTGCCCTGAATGCACAGGTTCAGGTGTGGCCAGAGGGTTTCACATCTTAAAGGTCACCACGACACCAGAATAGGGTTTTCCCTTTATAAGGTCATGCTTAGTATCTATATTGAAAGCCAGAGGAATACCAATGGGCATGAGATTCTTTGGGCAGGAATTAAATTATTTCTCTACTTTTTGCTCTATGTTCTGAAAGCTCCAGCTTGCTCACCACACTGCTGCACTGTGTGTTTGCTGACGCAGAAGAATAGCACTTCCCTATAGCACACCACCAGATGGTAATTGGATTCTAATAATAGAACAAAATACAGAGAAATCCCACTGCTTGACTGGGTTTTAACTGATGTGACAGCGAGAGTCAGCTCCTCCACCGGGTTCCTCATGGGAGTAAGCTGTGAGGATTCTGACCTGTAAAGCTCCCTTGGAAGCCCCCAGTCAGTGGAGGAGTCACACAGTTACTGGTTGGGGTGGCTCTGGGCCTCCAACTTTCTTTTTGGCTGACTTCAGACAACCAGCTGCTCCTTGTCACAACATTTTCAGAAACTCACGAGGGGGATCTGGCCTTCTCCATTTGAAGCGCTTCACTCCTCCGCAGAATTCAGCAGGAGTCAGTCTTCTGGAGCCAGAATGCTGACCTCAGTGGGGAGCCAGTGAAGCTCTTCTTTCTCCACCACCCCCACCTTGTCCACCTTCACACGTGAGATGACTCCCAGAAAGAGCCTTACCCAAAGACAAGGCATCCTTGGGTGGAATCGATTTTTCCTCCGTGTCTTAACTCCAATTATTTCTGGACAACAGGAATTAAGTAATTCAGATACAGGAACAGCAGCCTACAGCACATCTTGATTTATCTATAGCTACCTGGAGGGCTGAAAGGGACAGAAACAAAACCCAAATCTGAGGCCTCTGGAAGATCTGAGAGAAATATGTGCTGTCCCTGAGTTGAAAGACACACTGGATCTGCTTTCTCTCCCAGCACTTCTCAGGGGAGAACAAATGAGTCATTGGAAACTTGGGCTCCCCTTAAAAAGAATAGGGCCAGCTAATTAATGTAGCTTCTCTTTCCAGTAATCCTTTCTGAACATGCCTATGATGTCATCCATTGGGATCAGGGGTTCACCTACCAAGGAAATAGGACTACAAAATCATCTAAGATAACCATTGAATCCTCAATTAATCCAACAATAGTAAGCACCAATATTTGCTCATAGTGATGCAGGAACCACAAGAAAACGTGTAGATAGATAGATGGATAATTAAATAAATAAAATCAAGAAATGGGGGCTCAGACCTAAAGGTAATTATAATCTGAGTCACATATAGATGGAGCCTTAAAAATCACCTAGTCCAGGCCCCTTCCTTTTAGGTAAGGAAAATAGGAATCAGAGAAAAAAATTAACTGGTTCAGAGTCATGAAACTAAATGGTGAAAGAACCTGGATTGGCACATATAACTCATATCCACAGCTCTGCAGAAAAGTTTGTTTTTATATCTAAACTATTACATATGCTGGAATAAATTGGAAAAGAAAGAGGGTATCTGTAGAGTAGGGGGAAGACCAGAACTCAAATGTCTTGACCTATGGCCTGGGGTTAGTCACACAAGGGACTGTAAGTAGCTCTATAGACAGACAGCTTGGAGAACCTGAATAGACAAAGAAAAGGAGAAAAACCCTACATGTGTGAGGCCTTTGCATTCTCTGTGCTAAGTTCAGAGATATTCCTTTGGGTTGAACAATAAGGGAAGACTTCCTGGAGGTAAGAGCATCTGAACCAAACTTCTAAGGGTGCCTGCGATTCAGGGGAGGTATGAGAATAAGACCAGCAGACCTGTCCTGGCCCCAAAGGGCATATGTAAAAGGACTGTTATATGAAGCTTGGTGGCCTGTTAAAGATGGCTAGAAAGAGATCTAGAAGGCTGCATTATTTAAGAGAAACCAATAAAAATGGTTGAACATCAGAGGTTAACCATCAGTGTCAAGAAGGAGAAAGTCAGTGATCTGGTTCAGTTGTAGAAAGACTCAAAACTGTTGCCCACTGGGTGTGGTGGCACACTTCTGTAATCCCAGTGGCTTGGGAGGCTGAGACAGGAAGATTGTGAGTTCAAAGTCAGCCTTAGCAACAGCAAGGTGCTAAGCAACTCAGTGAAATCCTGTCTCTAAATAAAATACAAAATAGGGCTGGAGATGTGGCTCAGTGGTCAAGTGCCCCTGAGTTCAATCCCCTCCACCCCCAAAAGTGTTGCCCATCATAAAGTTAAGTTTAGCCTTGAATCATATATCTGTGAATGTGTGTTGAGACCCACTTTAGCAGGATGTCAACACTGATAAAATAATAGAAAATCCTGTGTTGATTTTGGAAATCAAATATGAGCCAGAAGGAAATATCTGGCAAAGAGCAGGGGTTAGCACTCACAGATCTAGATGTTCTTTGGGGTTTCAGTTACTGAATAAACTGCTCTGGAAGTTACATATACAGATGTTTCCTGCCTTGTTGGTGACCTAATGAGAGGCTGGTTCCCTCCTTTGGGCCAACCCCAAAGATTTCATATAAAAAGTTTGATATATCTAATATAATGGCAAAAATGTAAACAGATCTTGGAGAGGCAGAAGGTGATTGGGTACCAGAACATAGTTTTGTGTGTGTGTGTGTTGGGGATGAGGGTAGAGCTGGAGAGCACTGGTTCCAAATCTAGAAACAGACTAGAGCAGAGTTTTCTAGCTACATCTTGCTCATTCTCTCACATTGTTATGGGTAGAAAATTACTTGCCAGGCATAAAATCAGCCCTGCTGCCCCTGTACCAGATAGAAACATCAGGGTGACACCTGGGTAGTGCTAGAGCCCACTGGGGTGGAGAGCAGATAATGAACTGGAGTAGGCAGAAAGCCTGACTGTAAGGTTCCCTCTTTCCCAGGTCTCCATGGTCTATAATGTAAAGGTTGTGGGTGTGGGCTATCAAGCCAAACTGCCCAGATTTTCATCCTGCCCCACTATTCACTTCTCAGGGACTTTGGGGAAGTTATTTACTTTCTCTGTCTCTGTTTTCTTATCTTTAAAATAGTACAGTATTACTACCTACCTTTCAGGTGGTTTAAGATGCCATGTTATTTAGGAGTGCTTGAAACGGGGACTGATACATAAAAGTGTGCAAGAAATCTTAGCTATGATTTTGAAACTGGAAAAAGTAATCTGAAAGGGTAGAATCACTTATTTGGGAGTTAGCTAGTAAATAGAAAATGGTGGACCCCGAGTTACTTTTTTTTTTTTTTTTTTTTTTTTACTACTGGGGATTGAACTCAGGGGTACTTGACCACTGAGCCACATCCCCAGCCCTATTTTGTGTTTTATGTAGAGACAGGGTCTCACTGAGTTGCTTAGCACCTCACCGTTGCTGAGGCTGGCTTTGAACTTGTGATTCTCCTGTCTTAGCCTCCCAAAGTGCTGGGATTACAGGTGTGTGCCATGGCGCCCAGCTCTGAGTTACATTCTTTACACGCTGCACACTCCCTAAACTCACCAGGGGAGGCAGAAGCCAGGACTTGAGATGTCACCTTTTCCTCAACATATCCACTGCTGGCCAAGATAGTTGATACTCCCAGGGCAACATGAGTCATAGAGAAAAGGTGACAATACCCCTGCACTCTCAAACACAATGACAAAGAGAAACTGTGTAGCAAAGGGTACACCAGACAGGTTTAAAATAAGCTCAGGATATATCCTTCATGGGATAGTAAGGATTGGGGAACAAGAAACGAGGACTTAAAAAAAATTATACACACACACACACACACACACATAGAGAGAGAGAGGTGGATACACACACACACACACATATATATAGAGAGAGAGCGGGAGAGAGAGAGGTAGTAGCAATGAAAAATATAATTGTTAACATATGGAACTCAACAGATTATTTGGATTACAGAATGGACAGAGCCACAACTAACTAACTAACTAAATCATAAAATTTTAAAAGAAAGAAAGATCAGGTCAAAAACTCCTCAAAAGATTTTAATAAAGATTAAAATAGTATGAAAATAAGAGCTAAGAGAGATGAGAGATGAGGATAAAAGTAGAAGTTAACATCTGTATGTTAGGAATCTCAGGAGAGAGGAAAAATAAATATAGGGGAGGAGATACTTGAAAAGGCAACCAAGAATTTTCTAGAATTAAAGGAGAATACAGTGGAGTGTACAGTAACAAACCCCAGTTGTTTCAAATCTCGGAATCCATTTGGAAGTCCCCTCCTGCAGTGAATTCTGGGTGTGGTCATGTGACTTGTTTTAGCTAATGAAGGAGAGCAAACCTGATGAGCATGGAGACTTGGGATGTGCTGCACACTGGAACCTACTGTCTTTTGTTGCTTTTCAAAGCCTGAGCCACCATTTGAATAAGCCCAAGCCAGTCAGATGGATAATGAGGAACATGGCCTCATTTTGCTGCTGACTGCTAGTCCACACCCAGAAGCAGAACCATTTAGCTGATTAGCTGCTGACTGCAGAAGAACCATAAGCAGAACCCAGCCCAAACTACCATCTTGTAGAACCATGAGTTAATAAGAATTGCCTTTTAAACCACTAAGTTTTGGATATTACATAGCAATGGAAAGCTGATAGAGAGTTATGTTCCTATCTTAGACTAAAAAGGTTGAGAAAATGCTAAGCAGCATAGATTTTTAAAATGCACATACATTTTGAATAAGAACACAAAAGAGAGAAAATTCTAAAAGCTTTGGGTAGAGCAACAGCAGATCATCTGCAAATGTAAATGAATCAAATTGGCATCAGGTTTCTCAACAATCCTGGATATAGCATGTTTGGCAATATTTTCCAAGTATTAAAGAAATATTTTCCAAGTATTAAAGGAAGCTTCAAATCTGGAATTTTGTATCTAACCAAGCAATCATTTAAACATAATGGAAAAATAAAGATATAGTCATGCATACTAGGCCCAAGGAGGTTTAACATAAGAAACACTTTTTGAAAAAATTTATTAAAAGAATTACTTCAACAAGAAGAGAAATTAAAACCAAAGGCTATGGATGCAAAGATGAGAAAATAAGTAAATTTAAGTTTTGCCAGAATAGGCATGGAAAAAAGGAAGAAAGAGTAGAGAGAACAAAGGAAGGGAGGGAGGTATATACTTTTAATAATCCAGAACTAAAATCTTGTAGGATAGCAACAGGAGGAAACTTATTTCTATTGTAGTTAAGCACTTGGACTCTGCAGCCAAATGCTCTGGGTCTAAATTCCACTGCAGTCATTCCAGCTGGATGACTTTCGATGGGTTAACCTCACTGGACCTCAGTTGCATCAGTCATGAAACAAAATTGATTAAATAGAAACTGCATCATAGAATTATTGTGAGAACTAAAACAGTCTGGTTGTAAAGCCATTGGATTCATACTTAGTTTGTAGTAAGTGCTCAATAAATGTTTAATGTTGTTATTAAAATGTGAAGGAGCCAGAGGGAGGAGGGACATGGACAATAAAACAAATGAACCACATTAGTTTAGATAAAAATGAATAATTTGCAGATAATGCATGGCAGCGGAGACAGAGACTGTGTTAGATATTCAGGGGAGGTCTCTCTGCAGAAGGAGGTTTTGAGTTGTGATTCAAATGATCATGATGCAAATCACCAGGGACAAATTCCCACTTCATTAAAGCATCCCAGGGGGAGAGCAGGTGAAACCCCAGTGAGGAATGGATCCTGCTTTCCAGAGAGGTACATCCTAAAAGCAGGACCCACAGATGCAACGATTTTGGTGTCCATGGGTGGTATAGTCAAAGGAGAGCCTCTCATATTCAAAGAGCTGTATGAGCTTAAAAGATGACCCAGGGACCAATTGCCAGAGGGGCCTTCCTGACCTGCTCTGCAAAGGAACTTCAGAACTTTTGTATGTCTGGAGCCAAGGGCAGAGAGGAGAGAGAGAACTTTAGCAAAGACAGATATTGAACTTCCCACCAGTTCAGAGAGATGGGAATCTCAAAGTCAGCTTTATTTTAAAAATGTGACATTTCTTTTTACATTCTAGTTTGTTCAGTAAAAATTAATGTTTTCTATAAAAGTAATTCTTTAAATTCTTGTTTCTTTTATGTTCCTTCCGCTTCCTTGAACCCAATCCTATAATACTCATATTTGAAATCCTTCCAGAAGGAATTCATACTGATTTGACTGGATTCAGCAGAAGGGGTCAATTCCTGAGACACCTGCTCAGAGCCAGAGCTTTTCATCACGGCAGGGTCTACTCAAGAAGCTTAAGAGAAGTCTCTTTGGAGTGAAGAGTTTTCTGAATCCAAAATTTGAAGTAAGACAAGGATATTTCTGGGTCTAAGTTCAGAGGAAAGGTCACCATGACCAGAATTCAAGACTCTTTCATATCTTCTTGAATTCTTCTGGTCCCACTGGGACTCAAACCATTTCTGATTTTCTTTTTTAACAATGCCTACTAGCACCAAACATTTGCCTCCCGAGTTCTGAATTTCCCCAGTAACTTTAGGTCTCTGATCACTCTGACTCCTTTGATGGTTTTCTGGAGCCCAGCTCTGTTAGAATGGCCATTGTTTGGGCCATTAGCTGATAATGCACTCTGATGCCCCACTGGACTTTCAAAACATATCATCATGGAAAAATATTAGCCAACTATTCAATTTCATAAGAATATTGAAGCTCTAAAAGTCTATGACTCTGGGCTGGGGATATAGTTCAGTTGGTAGAATGCTTGCCTAACATGCACAAGTCCCTGGGTTCAATCCCCAGCACCACTAAAATAAAAAGTCCATGACTTTTTGAAGTAAGACAAGGATATTTCTATGTCTGTACATCTTATTGTATGGCCTTGGGTAATTTACTTAACCTCTTTAAACCTCAGTTTCCTTATCTATAAAATGGAAGAAGTGATAGGATTGAGCTTAAAAGGCTATGATGAAGATGAGATAATATGTATAAAGCACTGACTAAAGTGAATGGCTCATTGGTAGCTTGCAGGAGGTGTTTGACAATTTTTGCTATACATGGCATTGAAGGAAAGGAAGAGGTTTATATGAGACAGGGTTCAGTCAGGAAAATAGAAATCATGCTCTTCATCTCTGTAGTTGTAGGTCTTAATACAGAGAATCAGGGGCTTATACAGCCAGCCACTGGAAGAGATAGGAAGGCAGAACGTCAGGAAAACCATCCCCCAAATCTCAGTCCGAAGCACTCAAGTGGGTGCTTCTCATGAGCTCAGCAGAAAGCATTGCAATTCTTAACTATTTCTGGGGCCCCTTCACCAATGATTTCATTCTGAGTGATGAAGAAAGTACAACACATCAAAGACTTTCTGGGAAGATGCTGGGAATCTCAGGTCTACCTAGGTGTGGTTGCCACTGTCCCTCTCCACCTTCCCAGAGAGTAAGGCTCAATATCTCTCCTGCCTGCAAGCCTCAGGTGAGTGTCACACAGTGGTAGATACAGCTCAGAACCACATAGGGTGGGGCTGGTCTGCTCCCAGCTCCTCTTCTGCATCTCCTCCTCATACCAAAGCTTTGACCAGACTCTCAGATCAAGTAGCAAACTGAACTGGTTAGATTTTCTCATCTGATTTCCACTCTAGTTTGTGATACTAATGAGCAGGGAACTAGTCTAGAGATTAAAACATAAAAAGTGACCCGAGTAACTGAGCAAGTGACTCTGAAATACTGAGTTTTGCTGTAATCATTTTAGACTTTTTTTTCAGAAAGAATTCTTCGCATCACCTGGGGATACATCTATTATTAAAATAGTGATGACTTGTATGTATACAGTGTCCTTCAGTTTGTAAAGCCTTCTGTGATCATTATTTTCATTTTTACCTTAATAATAAATGAGGTATATATTATCATTCCAGGGTCACAAGTGTGAAAGCTAAGGCTCAGAGATTCTGCCGGCCAAGACCTTCAACCTGCCCTACCCCTGTCTTCCGCAGTGTCATGCACAAGTAAATAAACAAGTCAATTAATAAGTAAGCAAGCATCTGGACAGCGTATTTGTGCTAAAAGTAAAAACAATCAAAAAAATTAAAAAGTATGTTATTATGTTAAAAGGTTATAAATGTATAATACAAGGCACAGGGTCTTTTTTAAGTTACAATTGGACTGTCAGGATATTAAATTTAGACAGGACCCACAGCCTAATCTCCTTGGTCCAGGAAGGTAAACCACTTGCCTTAGATGTATGGTTTGATAATAATGGAGTTAGAACCTAAATTCCAGTTGCTGGACTCTAAGACCCACTGTCAATATGGACTTGGTACATTACAATGATCAGTTTTAGTTCCTGAGATTACCTCTAATTTTCAGTACTGTTTTTTTCCTATTGCTTATAGGAATTATGGATATCAGTAGCTTTAATTCTGGACAGTAAGTCGTTGATTAAACTTGGGAGACCCAAGCGTAAACTTCTGACTGACAATAATGTAATCCAGGGCAGGAAGTGATCTTGAAATGGATTCTCAGGAAGATAGCTCCAATATGCCTGAAACATGCTGAAAACAGCTGCACCAATTAAAAGGCAATTAAATGTATAATAAATGGAAATGCTACAAAATTGTTCTGTAAAAAAAAAAAAAAAATCCAAATGGGAATTGCTGGGGTGTACTTGCTGAGGGAGAAATATGTGCCAAGATGCAGGTTACCCATTTTTTTGTTTAAGTTGATGTGCTGCTTGGCAATACCGGTGAGGTATCTTCAAAAGCAAAGACCAGAAGCAGTTCTCTTCAGAGTTCCACTCCTGCATGTGAGAATGGGGTGATTTTTACTGACCCCACTACAAGGGAGAAAAAGGAATGCAAAGCTTACAATGGAGGTTGGGAGGGAGCAGGAGGGAGACGGGAGACAGGGAGAGTGACATTGCTTGGCAGACTGCCACAGCTTGGAGACTGTGAATCTGAGCATTAAATGGTGTGAGGGGAAGGAAGGAAGCAGCAGAACAGGAAAATGATGTTTTGAGCTAGCAAAATGAGCTAAGAAGGAGCTTTATGGACTATAGCAGTCAATATTCCCCCTTTGGAGAAGGGCCATTCCATCTATTCTGCCTGATTTCATAGCACTCTATAATCAAGGAAAACAAAGTTACCCCAGTGGAATCTTAATATATCAAGTATTTATTTCTCAGGTCTATATGACAGGCCTTTCTTGGGCACTAGATAATGGGGGATCAGTCATGGTCAATCTGGCAAATAGGACCATATTCATGCAGTTCAGGGTCACTATAGGACTTTAACCTAGCTCGCCTATCACAGGAGCTGCAGAGGTGAAGTCCAGGAAGGAAATTGGAGGACCAGAGAGTCAACATGCCATTTGTCTGAGAAATCAAGTGT
Organism: Geosciurus inauris; assembly: GCA_004024805.1. Classification (NCBI taxonomy): domain Eukaryota; kingdom Metazoa; phylum Chordata; class Mammalia; order Rodentia; family Sciuridae; genus Geosciurus; species Geosciurus inauris. Next base: position 97,854 of record PVHX01002840.1, read on the forward strand.
GTCCAAGGGCAGCTGTGCCTCTGTGGTTTGCCAGCAAATGGGTTGGACTGGAGCTAACCTTGGTCAACACAGGACCAATGGTCAGGAAGAATTGCTGGACACAGAAGAGACTGAGGATAAACTGTAACCCACTGGCACCTTAGAAGCTTTCAGTCACTGCATCTGACTTTGATGACCTTCAGCCACTATCATTGCTGTACTTTTGACTTCCAAATCCCATGCAAGTTCTATTTTTTGGCCATCTTCCAAGCTGAACCATATAAGGAAGGGGATTTTAGGAGACAACTGGATGGTGTTGGACAGGACAGGCTAATTCACAGGGTAGGTAGTGTGACTGGAGCTGAAATTTCAGGTTAGCGTGCAGGGTAGGGGAAGGAAGGAAGAAGAAGGGACATGGGGGCCTATGCTTGGGTCAAGAATTAAAGGGGCAGGGCTTGGAAAAGTTGTGTGGTCTGAACAAATACATTTTGGGAAAAATAGAACTGGTTTTATTTCACAGTGTGTGCAACTTGGGCACTCCATTGTGTTGACTTGAAGGTGGGCATGAGGTTTAGGTTAAAAGGGTCTATATAGCTAAGATTTCTCTTTTTCTCAAAGCAGCATCACTAGGACCAATGTAAAGTTTTGGCTTAGCCACACGAATGCAAGTATCTCTCCACAACAGAGACATTTCCTCCACATTGTTTTAGAATAACAACAAAATGAGAGAGACTCAATTATATTATGGATGAATTTGTACAAGCCTGCTTAGGTAGGTTGGCAGAGAGATGTAGACTTACAGATCCAGGAAATGAGTGCTCTACACTACACATGAACTTCCATGCGCTCCTCCACTGCCATTTCCTCCTAATGGTGGCATTCACTCATCACTCAGGATTCAACTCAGGGTTAGGGTACACTTACCCCAAAATGGACAAGGAAATATTTCTGTAGGGGTTTCCTGGATCTTGCAGTAAATAAGAATGATAAACCCACAGGAAGCTAGGTTTAAGGTTGTAAACTCAGACAGGGAAACATAAATTTTTCATCTGGAATTCATGTCCATATAAGCTAGCTTCCTTTGTTGGTGAGATGTTTTGTTTGTTTCTCCTTCCTAGTGTGTCTTTCTAGTGTAGAGGCCTTTGAGGCACCTGAATTCACATGGGGTCTCCTACTCCCTACTTGGTATGAGTCAAGACCTTGTCTCCTGCCACCAGGATGGCCATTAACACTCAAGCCTTTTTGTTCCTGAAATTGGCTCCTTGTTTGGCATATAGCTCTGCTTGTGGCACCCTCTTCACCTCTGGCTCCTTGCAATTTCCCTACTTTCTTTTGAATTCAACCATGCCTTCCTAATCTACTTAGTATGTTTCATGCTGTATTTCCAGTGTCTCTTATCAGAGCTGTTCAGTGGTTTTAGAATTATTCCAGTTTTCTGGAAAATAAAGTTTGCCAAGATGTTCACTAAAATTCCTCCTGGGATGCACTGCAGCACTGTCTGACTGGGATTCTAAGCCTTTCTCAGAATCCAAGGAAAGCAGGCGTGGCCTGGAGAGGTTTCCTTGAGTGCTATACTCTAGGAGTCTGGGGTGGGGGCGTTTCCCTGTTCCCATCACCCTCCACTCAATATAGTGAGAGATAGCTTTTGCTTCTTAGACTTTGATTGCTTAAATTTATGGATGGTGAGAATCCTAATCATTACCAATCTCTGAGGGCAAAAGTGGCTTAGCACTCAGATGTGGTTTTGAAGCTCCAAATTAATGATCTGTTGAGTAATGGAGATAAACTCTTGGGAATTTCTACATCTAATAAACCATCTGCTCTTCTCTCCAGTGCACTGAAGATAACCCACGCCCACAAGTCAACATGACTTTTTAGATTAAGCATGAGTCGGTACTGGGAATAAGGGAAAAGGAGTGGAAAATAACTTTTTTCTGCTCTAGGCTAGAAACATTAAAATGGAGACTTTTACTTGTTCTTCTGTTTTGATTATTTGGATGTTTCTTCAATGAGGGTAGTAAAAATCTCTTACCTGAGAGTATGAAAGTGGAAATAAAATTCATTCCTTATACTGCTTCTATGTCAGTATTAGGCAGGAAAAGGAAAGTCCTCTCAAGAGGTGACAGGATCAGGAGACCCAATGCGTGGGATGCTGAAATTTATAAATCTCCCTTAGCAGAAACCAGACAAATGGTATCTTTTGTTACAGAAAGCTGGCAGATGATGGGCTGCCTGCTCTTGGCCTCTCTTTCTAATTGGAGTAGATGTGGTTCAAAAGCAGGACCAAGCACCCCAGTGAATGCACTCTTGCATCTGTGCATTGGGGTGAAGGAGGCACATGGGGTAGATAGAGGAGACAAACGTGCTCCCCCAAAGATGATTCTGTTGGAGACCTCAAGCAAAGTGGAAAGTACACACCATCAATGTGTAAAATAACGTATAATCCTATCCATTCCACCACAGCAGAAATGAACTGAGTCTTTATGAGGGAGTGCAAAGAAAGATGGATTGCTATCTTGACTTTTAAGTCATAAATTTAATTATTCTTTTAAATGATTACCATTTTGCTTTCTTAGATGTGTGATTGGTGGGTTAGTATAGACTCCTCAGTTCCCTTCATTCTCTGACACCAGCTGAAGTCTCCCTGCCATCTCAGCACTACCACCCATTCTCCTTTTGAACTCCATCATCTTTGCTTCCATTGATGTTCAGTCCACAGGAGGTATTATCAAAATTTTTGGAGCACAGCCCTTCATATTGAGACTTTATAGAGCATCATGTTCTCTCTTCTGGGAAAGGGTACTTGTAAATAGGGGCAACAGGGGATTAAGCACAGTGGGTAGAGAATAATCTTCAGGAGGACCGAGACAGAGTGTCTTCTTCACTTCCTTGTCTCCAGGACCGTATTTTCAAGTGTGTAGAAAATAGTAGCTGCTCAAGACATATTTGCTAAATAAATGAAAAGATGAGTGAGTGAGGGAGTGAAAGAGTAAAGGAGGAGGGCTTCAGATCTATTGCAGAGGAGTTTATGGGTGTCCTTGCTGGAAAAACAGTTCCCCACAAGTGGGATATTTATGGACAAATGCCCTTTCTTAGGACATTCAGAAGGGTGTGGATCTGCTGCCTATTAAAGACCAATGAAGCTCTTCCAGGTCTCTGACAACTGAAAATAGTTGGACATCATCTCAGGGCCTAAATAATGAACATTAAGGAAGACAGGGAGTTAATGTTGGTAAGAAGTTTTAAAAAATGAATAGAAGAGTGTCAGTGCATCCTCCTTTGGCAATGTCATCAGTATCATCAGAGGTCTCTCTGCAGCAGCACTAACAGAAAAATTGAATGGAAAACTTGTATACTGGATTGTTATGCTGAATCCTGCAGAAAGGAAAGTGACAGACATACAGTCTTCTTCCACAGCTCAGAGAGCCCATCTGTGGTTCCATTTGATCTGGATCACAAACGTTAATGGGTATGTCTCTTATTTCTCTTCTGCATTAAGAGATTGTCATGGTTTGGGTGTAAGGTGTCCCCCAAAAGCTCACGTGTGAGACAATGCAGAAGAGAAATAATTGGGTTATAAGAGTCTTAACCCAATCAGTGATTTAATCCTCTGATAGGGATTAACTGAGTGGGAACTGAAGTTGTAGGTTGTGGCTGAAGGAGGTGGGAATTAGGGTGTGGATTTGGGTATATACTTATTATATATATATATACCTGGAGAGTGGAGTCTCTCCCTCTGCTTCTGGATCACCATGACATGAGCTGCTTCCCTCCACCACCATCTCCTGCCATGATGTTCAGCCACCTTGAGCCCTGGGGAATGGAACCAGCCTTCTACAGACTAAGACCTCTGAAACTGTGAGCCCTCAGATAAACTTTTCCTCCACTACAGTTTTCTGGTCAGATCCTTTAGTCAAAGCATTGAAAAAGCTGACTAAAACAGAGATATTGCCAGTTTCCTTTCCAAGATCGCAATTAAATTATAAGTTGATTCTGGCTAAAATTAATAACAGGTAAATAAATGTAATTGGCACAAATAAAAACAATATAATTATACAAACACAAAGAGATAAGTATAAATATATGTAGCTTTGTATCCAGACAATCTGAAGTATTTGCCAGCTGCAGAGGTGGGAGGGATGGTGATTTGGAGAGGGGGGGATGGAAATGAAAAAGGGCTCTAATAGAGTAAGTTAGGAAACCCAGCACTGAATGAAACTTGCCCAGTCATAAAATTTCCCTAAGCTGGGCTCTTTGAAATATCCCCATTAACAAAGATAAAGAGCCTACAGATGTTCAGCCAGTCTAAGCAGTTGATTAGAAGAACATCTAAATGCCTCCATTATGAAAAGTGATACTTTCTCATTCAGAAGCAATAATGAGCTGTTTCTCATGGATTTCATTGGGAGGAAGTCTAGAGGACTTCAATATTTTTTCCTTCTGTGATGCTACTGTAATATTAAGTTAAATGCTAAATGTTAATATTAAAGATAAATCCACTCCACTCACAGCTGAGTTTCTCTTAGCACCTGCCCCTTGCTGAAGGGAGGTGCCTTGTGAAAGGTTCTGCAATCTTGCATGGGGTCAGCCTATATCCAGTGACTGATAGATGCATCTGTTTTGATTCAGAACATCTCAGAAGGGTCATCCTTGTGGAACTGGCTGGACCACATTACAATTTAACTTCTCCTTTTACTCAATCCCACTTCTCTCACTCCCTTGCAGAATGATAAGCTCAGGTTATTCTAGTCCCCAATAAACCACCTTTATGCAAATCTCTGCCTCAGAATCTATTTTCCATGGAAACTTATCCAAGACAAGAACTGAACTACTTGCATGACACCTAAATGCGTCCATTTCTACAGGGCTTTACCTTCTGTAGGAAACCTTTCCCCCTTGTGGTACGTGCTGTGATCTAGAGCCCGGATTCCCTTCAGGAATAAAGGGCTGAGATCCCCAGCACCTGGAATTTCTGCTGGGAAACAGCTCTCAGCTGTCAGCGCTCATTTAAAGAAAAGGATACTCTAAACCACCTCCTTCTAGGGGAGGCCCTCCTTCAGTGACTGGTGAATGTGAAGGTATGATGTCTGGGCTCCCTCACTTCTACTTGGAAAAGCCTGAAGGGGGATTTACTGAGGCCGTTGGACTCTATCATAGCTCAATTCATTTTTCTCCTGAATCCTGCATCCTCCCCCTCCCAAGAGCATTCCTTAATAAATTCAAGTGATCCCTTTTTAGAATCTGCTTCCTGGTGAACCTAACCTGCAGAGTCTCTCTTTTTCAAGGTAATTCTTACATGTCTTTTAAGAACTCAGTTCAGGGGTCCCCACCTCTATACCCTGCCCCAGGCATGTCCCGTACTCTAACTCCCCTTCCAGACTAGTTAATTTCCCTGTGTTAGTGTTCCTATAACATCCTGTATGGGTCTGTCACCTCCATCATAGCAATTCTCTCTTTTAAAATATATCCATGTGTTTTTCCTTGCACTGGACTGTGTGCTTTTTGTGTTGCCCAATAAATCATCTCAGGGGTAGAAGAGAGAATACTAAGTGTGTGCCAGAGGTCTGAGCTCTCCTAGTAATTTTCCATGTCTTATCTCCATGTGTTGATGTGCAAAATTGGTCTGGTAATCTCCATTTGCCCTTCTTACCCAGTGAGTTCAAAATCTACCATTATAGCTAGGGAAACTTCAGGCAGGGCTTCCTCAGGGATGTTTAATGTACTCCCCATTTAACAAAGTCCACCTGTGCAGGCTTCCTCGGGTGGACGTGAGAACCAGCTGCCTTTAAGGAGGCGGAAACAGAATACCAGTACTGGTCCTCAGGTTGGGGATATACTAATGTGAGAGGATATTCCAGGGCAGCCGCAATTTAATTTTTTAATTAAGCATATTTAAACATAATTAACATTTATGCTTTTATGTACTTTGCATATAAAAAATTCCTAAAATACAAAAAGAAATCCTTTACTAGGCTATGTGACCCAATTCAGATTTTGGAAATTATTATTCTATATAACACACTGAATCACAGTAGTAAATTGGCATTTTGATAACTGCCTCTTATGAGTCTGATTTGTGTGAATCAATTCCCTGGATTCCTGGGTCATACCTGTGTAATGAAATTTAGTTGCTAAAATTTTAAGGCTGAGGCTCAGACTTCTAGGAGTGTTCAGCAAAGTGAAGCCACTTCTAAAACCCTGCTTAAAATGATAACATGTAGGGACAATTTGTTGACCTCATAGTGTAGGTCAGGCTCTGATTTGGCCACTTTGCAGTTATTACTTTAATCTTTATAACACCACAAGTTGCCCTATCTTTAATGTACAGATAAAGAAACTAGAGCTTGGATGGGGCAGAAAAGCCAAGAGTACAGATCTCTCCAACTTTGCATTTGGTAGCTTGAAATCAGCCTTGGTGGGAAAATTTACACCGCAAAAATGGGCACATGTTATAAATCAAGCCTGCCTCTATCTATCTATCTATCTATCTATCTATCTATCTATCTATCTATCTATCTATCATCTATTTATTTATTTATTTATACCAGGGATTGAACTCAGGGGCACTCGACCACTGAGCCACATCCCCAGCCCTATTTTGTATTTTATTTAGAGACAGGGTCTCACCGAGTTGCTTAGCACCCCACTTTTGCGGAGGCTGGCTTTGAACTCGCAATCCTTCTGCCTTAGCCTTCTGAGCCCCTGCGATTACAGGCGTGTGCCACTGTGTGCAACAAGCCTTTATTTATTTTGAAAGCCTGTTGTTAATAACCAGCTGGGTCAAGATTCAACTGACACAGGTCAGTCAGTCTCCAAGATCTGCCTGTCTCTTGTCTTACGATAGGAGAATCTAGAGGCTCAGCTTCAGAGCATAGCACTTTCCTAAGGTTCTGAAGCGCTCTGCTCATAAGCTCCCCATCCCTTCCCCAACTAAATCCTGGTAACTAAAAATAGGAAGCCAAGCTCAGCCAGGGACTCTGTAGCATTCCCATTATTTGGGTTCAATTCTTGCCAAAAAGAAAAGTCAAGTGGTGAAACTGTTAGAGAAAAACGAGAGACAAAGACAATTTGATTCGTGTTTGGTATCCATGAATAAATGCAAAGGAGGAAATGAATAAACCATTAGTTCCCAAATGCTTTGAGGAGCACCACTGGAGAGCTCTTTTACTTGGCAGAGAGAAGAAAGACCCCATGGAAGCATTAATCGACACCATCTAATTACAAGAGACGGAGTTTAATTTCTGGGCCAAGTGTCCATCTGCTTCTCATTTCCAATCAGTTAGCACAATTAAAAGTGAACACAACATAAACTCAGAACAACCTCTGATGCATTACATTTCCAAGGCAGGAGTAAGATGAGAAATGAACTTCAATGGAGAGAGCAGCAGAAGGGGCCAAGTGCCTGGCTCAATCTGGCAAGGATGATAGATATCGAGAAATTGGCCTTCAATAAATAAGTTTATATTTTATGGCATGGGACTCCATGCTGGCTATGATACCATTTCAGTCTTCAGGCAATATTTAATAACCTTGCATATTCCTCTTGTATATATTTTGCAGTCCTTTTCTTTGTATATTAGTTTCATATTAAGGTTCTAATTAATTCTTTGGGGCTAGAGACCATATCTATAAAGTCTTTATAATAATAAGTTGAGTGCTTCTGGCATACTAAATATACCCTAAGATTGAGCTGCTTCTACTGGCCACTGTTTCAGACTTGCAGAGTGACCCTTCAAAGCCATTCTTCATTTTCACATTTTGACATAGTTTCCTATGGCCCTGGGGCTTTGCACTTGTGCACTTTGTTTCAGAGTAAGCAGGGCAAGGGTGGAACTGGGGATGGCACAGAGCAGTGTTCTCCTCATGCCCCTCACAGCAACCACCACCTGTGCTCCTGAAAAGTCCATTCCTTTTTCAGTCAGCCAAGAATGTATGCAATTGGCTCCCCAGATCAACCCAGGCCAAAAGGCCAGTCTTGAAAGAAGGCAGAGGAAGGTTCTCTTTCCAGTAACTAAGGAAAGTACTGTCAAGAGCAACATTGTCTTTGATGACTGACAGTGGGCACTTTACCCAGAGTAGTACCACCAGGATTTTGGAAAAGCACAGGTCCTAGGGTGACACAGTAAACAAGTTTGTTCTTCCTCACCTTTCAGATGAAATCTAGAGTAGATACCATGATTTCTAGCTCATGCTCAGACAGGGAAAAGTCTTGTAGCCACCACATAAAATATACTATATCAGTAACTAAAATGTTCAAACTTGTGCAGAAGTCAAAAATCCAAACCTCCTTTTAAAGAAGTGTTTGAAACTCCTCCTACCCCAACACAAGATAGGAAGCCAGCAATGGAAAGACAGGACTCCATGGGGTGGGGTGGTGGGGAAGGGCTGAGTGGTTGGTTTCTTCTTTCTTGATTCTGCCAATTATTTGCCCTACTCCACTCCCAATTTGCTAGTTGGGATTTCTGTTGCTCTCCAGTGCTGGAGTAGAGGGGAAGATTAGAGGCGATAAGGCTGCACAGGTCTTGGTAGACTGCCTCTTCCTTTTCTGGGTGCACCAGATGTTTAGAGCTTACTTATTTATTGCATTGGTGAGAACTTCCAGGAGTACAATACTCACCATTTTTTTTTCATCTCAGGAGCTTATTGTTGTTTTGTAGGTCCTATTGGACTCATCATAATATGCTAGAGATTCATACTATGAATGATAATTAAATTTTATGAAATACTTTCTGCATTCATTGTATGATCATATGATCTCTTTTTCTTTACTCTGTTATTATGTGAATTGTACTGGTTGATTTTTCAAATGTTAACTTTTATGTTTCTGGTATGCAGTAAATCCCACTCAATTACAATGTATTATTGTTATGATTTGGATGTGAGGTGTTCCCCAAAAGCTCATGTGTGAAACAATGCGAGAAGGTTCAGAGAAGAAATGATTGGCTTACCCAATCAGTGAATTAATCACTTGATGGGATTGAGTGTTAACTGAAGACAGGTGGGGTGTGGCTGGAGGAAGTGGTTCATTGGGGGTGTGGCTTTGGGGTATATTTTTTTGTATCTGGCAAGCAGAGTCTCTCTCTCTGCTTCTTGATCATCAGATGAGCTGCTTCCTTCTGCCACATTCTTCCACCATGATGTCCTAATTCACCTTGAGCCCCCAGGAATGGAGCTGGCTATCTATGGACTCAGATCTCTGAAACCATGAGCCTCCACGGAAACTTTTCCTTCTCTACATTGTTCTGGTCAGGTCTTTTAATTGCAGCACAAAAAAAGCTGACTAAAATAATTGTCCTTTCCCAAACCATCGAATCCAACTTGCTAATATGGTGCTTAAGATTTTGCGTTTATATTTTTGAGAAAGACTGGTTTAAAAATTTTCTTTTGTGAAATGTATTTATCAATTTTTATTAAAATCATGTTTGTGCAGTCCTCACAATTATTTGAGAAGTATACCCTCTTTTTCTATTCTCTGTTGAAGTTATATGATTGATATTTCCTTAAATGTTTGGTGGGATTTGCCAGTGAAAACACTAGTCCTGGACATTCTTTGTAGAATAAATGGATAAATCTACTTCTTTGGATGTTCTGTGGTTCTTTTGTTTCCAGGAACCAGTCTCCCATAAATCTCTGCTTCAGCGGATACACTTTTTAGCAGGCATCCTGCTGCCTAAGGCTTTGATTCTCTGCAAACTACCTCATATATTTCCCTCCTCTGGTCTCATTACCTTTTCCTTCAGATGGCCTCATGGGTAAAGTCCCTTTGAGATGGCTCTTTCTCCCTGCTCCTTCTTCCTTCTCTCTCATCCTCTTCATTTCCCTCTCTGCTTACTTCTGGTACACAGAAAATATCTTCATCTTAAATCCTTCCACAGAGGAAGCGCAAATTGCTCTCCAAGCAGGGATATCTGCACTGTTCCCACATGTTGCATCAGCTACAAGCCCTTTAGATTTCTTAACTGTGAGTCAGACAGAGAACTGCTACCTGGGGCTCACTTGCAGTCCTCTGCGGGGGCTCCTTGAGGCCCTGGTCACTGGGCTTGCAGTGAGGCATCAGCCTCCCTCATGGAAGGAGTGAAGAGGCTCTAGCCCACTTACCTCCTAATAAAAGCCTCTCTACTCCCCATCCTTCCTTCTGGTCTCTTCAACTTCTTTTATAGGGTGGGGCTGAATAATGGACTAAGAGTCACAAAAACTGGCTTTCAGATACTCCCTTACCATGTCCTGCTTGCTTAAGTAATCTAGCTGGCCAGTAAGTGGTCCACAGTCTTGAAGCCTCTAAAATTGAGACTGACCCCTCTTAACATCCTTCTCCATTAGTTAGCATACCATAAGATACCTTTTTTGACAAACTATATAGACAAAAGCATAGAAATTGACACATTTTATACTGAGACAATTCCTAAACAGCCCACGATAACAATTTAAAAATTCTACTCTATGACCAGGTGTGGTGGTGCATATCTGTAATCCCAGTGACTCTGGAAGCTACGGCAGGAGAATTGCCAAGTTGTCCCAAAATAAAAAATGAAAAGGAGTGGTAGGAATGAAAGAACTCAGCAGTAAAGCACTCCTGGGTTCAATCCTAGTACCAAAAAACCCCCACAAACACAAAAATGAACTATTCTACAAAATTTAACTCTATCATCCTTATTTCTTAATTGTGTGAATTTACCTTAGAACTTAAAATGCCGCCAGCACTTGACATAGATGATTTTGTGTTTCACTGTGCCATCCTTTCATGGGCCCTGTTCCACTCTCGCTTGAGAGTTAGGATCTAGGAAATCATGTTCGTTCTACAGCATCTCTTGCTCAGATCCCAGGTTCACTGCTCTGGTATTACAGAAAAAGACCTTGGTTTTCTACCAGGCCCTTTGCTCATCTGAAAGGATTTGACCACTATGAAGAGGAAATAGATGATAACTACAAAAAAGTGAATAGAATAAGAAACTTAAACAATCAAGAAGCAGAAATGAGGCTTTAACCTGAGGTTAGAAGGCTGGAGAAAGGCAGTTAGTGCCTTGGCCAGATGAGGAGCTATGGATGTGACTGTCATGGCCAAATAATGCCTGGCCCAGGGGAGTGCTTTTGACTGTAAGCAAAGAAAAAAATAATGGTGTAGAAGTTGACAATTATCATTTCTAAACTTTGACCTACCCAATTTTGAGACTGCTTTGCAGATGGATGTCAGAATACTATGACAGACAAATTGATTCTGAAACTCTGAAATTCATTGGTATGCCAGAGTGGTCTGGAATTGAAGGAATTGTTGATAGATGCTGAAACTCTAAAAATTCCAATTTAGTGACAGTAAGATCCCGTGGCTGATGAGTCTACACCCAGTTCCAAGTAGAAACAACACCAGTGGATGTAAAATATACACGAAATGCTATTTTGAAGGACCCCAAACTATTGAGAGGGTTCCATTGCCAGGAACAGCTCCCACATACCTTTTCCTCATTTGGAATTCAGGAGGTTCACCACAATGACCACTATATGTAAGATATTTTGAGATGCCTCTGCTTTGGAGAAGGACACCACCCACCATCAAAGGGAATATTTGAAATAATTTAAATAATTTGAATAATTGCAAGCATACTTTTGCAAAATGAATTTTGCATTGCTTTCCTCTTTTCAAACTCACTTGTGCCTCATACTCTAGCTTAAAAGAAGGAGTGACATAAACCACATTTTCTTTATCCATTCATCTGTTGATGGGTATCTGGGCTGATTCTATAACTTGGCTATTGTGAACTGTGCTACTATAAACATTGGCATGCATATATTACTATAGTATGCTGACTTTAGTTCTTTAGGATAAATACCAAGAAGTGGGTAGGTGGTTTCATTCCTAGTCTTTTGAAGAATCTTTATATTGTTTTTCAAAGTGACTATACCACATTGAAATTTCAGCCAGGTGTGGTGGCGCATGTCTTTAATCCCAGCACTTTAGGAAACTGAGACAGGAGAATCGCAAGTTCAATGCCAGCCTCAGCAATGGCGAGGCACTAAGCAACTCAGTGAGACCCTGTCTCTGTAGAAAACACAAAATGGGGCTGGGGATGTGGCTCAGTAGTCGAGTGCCCCTGAGTTCAATCCCTGGTGCCAAAAAAAAAAAAAAAAAGAAAGAAAGAAAAGAAAAGAAAAAAAAGAAATTTACACCTTCATGTATATGTATAAAGCATCAATTAAAAATAAATTATTTTATTTATTCCTTCCTTCTACTAGAAGGAAGAGCAGTAGAGGAAGAGAGACAGGGAAGGGGAAGTGGAAGTACTGGGGACTGAGTTGGGTCAAATTATGTTCCCTGTATGTATGAATATCAAAAGGAACCCCACTATTATGATACTTCATGTACTAATAAAAACAGAAAAAGGAAACATTCATGATAGGAAGTACATTACTCAGCCCAGAACTAAAAAGGAATACATCTAACATTTATGGGGCAATGGTGGTGAATGTTTCAGTAAATAGCTTTTATAAACTTAAAAAAAAAAAAAGAAAGAGAGAGAGAATCACAGTGTGGGTGGTCCCTGGGGTGGTGGCTGGGTGGTTGTGAGGCTACTGGGCCATGGAAACGAGCTGGGATCCTTTGGGTTTTCCAGGGTGGTTGATGAGAGAGACAGGAGTGGGAAGTCAGGAAAGAGGTTAAAGGAGACGGTGAGGGAGGACAATTTCCTCACACCTATTTTTACCTTCACTTTTCCAATTCTACTGAAAGAAGTTGCTCTGAAATGAAAGATCAGTAGACAATTTTCTTGCTGTATCAGTTTGCTAAGGCCATTATAACAAAAGCACCGCAGACTGGGTGGCTTAAATAACAGAAATCTATTGTCTCACAGTTCTGGAGGCTGATGTCTGAGATAAGGTTGTCAATAGGATTGATTCCTTCTGAGAGCTAAGAAGAAAATCTGTTGCGGACCTCTTTCCTTGGCTTGTAGATGGCTGGCCATCTTCTCGCCACATCTCACATTATGTTCTCAGTTGTGTCTGTTCAGCTTTCTCCTTATGGGGACAGCAGGCATATTGGATTGAACTAAAGTCCCTGAAGCTCTGACTTTCTACAGCTCTAGGGGCACTGCAGGAGAGAGCGAAGATGGCAGGATCTGTGCCACCCAGTGGGATAGACAAACTTTAGGTGGTCGTGGGGAGTACAGAATCACTGCTCCCCTCAAGCAAGGCCAGGCAGACAATCAACACTGGTCTTGGGATTGATTGGTAGTTTTTTTGTTTTGCTTTGTTCAAGTTCTAAGTAGATTGTTAGCTGGTTGAGCTCTCTTGGAATACAAACTGTATGTTTTCTTTGGCTGCTTTTCTTCCTCTTGTAAGCCAATGAGAGGATTATCAACAAGAAGCTTTATTTCTGACCTTTGAGAGGGCAAAGGAAAGTTAAATAGGAGAAGTGGATCAATGTACATTGTTTCTGCTCACAAGGACTTAGAATTACAGGACATTAAATCTGGGACCTTCAATGACACCTAGACCAACTATTATATTTTATAGCTAGAAGTACTAAGGGTCACACACACTGCTAGTTGAGGGAGCCTCAGGATTAGAATCAAGCCACATTTTTGGTCTGATTCTGTGCTTCTGTGTATAGAAAGAAGGGTACATTTTTAGATATGTGGAAATAAAAAGCTGAAAACCATTTCTTCTTTTAGAGTGAACAACTTTGGGGGCATCTGCCCTGCTGAAGACCCGATTGTCTTTCCCTTTCCACTCAGAGCCGCAGTATGGTGGTGGGGTGGGAGGTGGGGCAACTATGTTAGCTAATTCAACCAGCTTAATCTCTGGGGATTAGAAATCAGAACTAAGAAATTCCAGTTCAGCCTTGGTTTCCTTCCAACCCTTGAGCTATGCTACAGCCATTTTTTATCTTTCATGTGCCCTAACTAGCTTAGCAGGATGATCTTCAGGGGAAGAAGAAATGGGAGATGGAGAGGTCATATTATGTGGTCTGCTTCTCAGGGACTTTTCATAATTTGGTTCAATCCTCTCTGAGGTTCTTCAGTCTTCCTGTCCGTAGAGTCTGTGAAATACTTACAACTTAATATGGGGCATCCTCCTGTCCTCTCCACCGCATCCCTCCAAACAGGTTAGTGCTGTTTCTTGCAGCCAATAATTTTAACTAATGTGGTTCCTTCTTATCTTAGGAGGAGAGACATCTTCAAGAGTTGGACAGATTTTATTTCCATTGAGTTTGATGGACATATGGTCACAGAGGACCACTGTTCTCTTTGACCCTCCAGAAGCCAAGACAATGGAGCTCCCTCCAATTTGGCATCTAATCAGTTGCCAAATCTGGAAACTGTTTTTTCTTATGATGATTCTTAAATCTATTACTCTTACCCATATCTACTGCCATTAAATTTAGGACTTTATTTCTTCATGTTGGTTGTTTGCAATAGTTTCCCAATTGGTTGACCTGACTCTCCTCTCATTTTCAATCTATCATCCCTTCAGATCCAGTTCCTGAAACTTGCTTTGATTATGACCTGAAGTGCTAAAGTGTCAGGATTTGAAATACAGAACAGGAGAGTGCTGGGAAGGAGAGAAAGGAGTGTATTCTTCCTTTGTTACTGCATAACAAATTATGATAAATTTAACATCTTAAAAAGCAACATCTACTACAACCTCACAGTTCTGTAGTCACATGTCTAGCAGACGTGGCTGGGTTCTATGTCAGGGTGCTGGAAGTCAAAATCAAGGTCTTGACCAGAGTAGGCCCTTATCTGGAGGTTCTAGGGAAGAATCTTCTAAGCCATTTACTTTTTTTGCTGGGATTCAGTGCCTTGCAGCCATAGGACTGACGTCTCTGCTTCTTTGCTGGCTGTCAGCTGGGGTCAGTCTCTGTTCCAAGTCACCCACATTCCTTCTCACGTGGTCCCCTCTATCTTCAAAGCAGCACTAGCACTAGTTTTCATGTTTGAATCTCTCTGACTTGCCTTCTGCCACCACTTGGAGAGGTTTCTCTGCTTTTGAAGGGCTTGGGTGATTAGAACAGGCCACCCTGACTGATCCAAAACCTTACTTACATCGGGAGGACCCCTTGAGTCATATGACATGGCATCATCACGGGAATGGGGGCTCATGATATTCACAGTTTCTGCCCACCCTTATGGTGGGGAGATTACACAAAGCTGAGGGTCCCTGGTTCATTCTTAGAATTGTGCCTGCCTAGACAGTCACAGGTGGTGTCGTTTATGTCGTGCCTCGCGTGGATTCGCTCGACGAGTTGGGGTCCCGCAGGACGAGAGGACTGAGGAATGGGGTCCCACAGGATGAGGTCTGGGGTCCGAGAGGATGAGGGACAATGGAGTCCCACGGGACGAGGTCTGGGGTCCCAGAGGACGAGGGTGGATGATCGCAGAGTCACTCACCCAGACACTGGGGATAGGTAAAACTGCTCTGCAGGAGCGAGAAGCAAACCCGTTTATTTCAGTTAGTGCAACAGTTTATATAGGGTCCTCGGACCAATCATGGCCCTGAGGTTAGGTTACAGCCAATAGGGTATTGATCCATGTCAGGCGCGCAGCCAATCAGCATGGGATGAGAAAAGGAGAGGCACTGAAGGCAGCCAATCAGCATGGGGTAAAGAAAGGGAAGTATTCAAAGTAACCAGTCAGCACAGGGCAAAGGAAAGGGGCGGGGAGGCATTGAAGGCATGGAGAGAGCTCCTATAAGGTGGGATTGCTCACCTATGTGATTTGGAAGTGGGCAGAGGCATGAATTCAGGCTTGGTAAATGTGATGGGCTGTGACTTGAACCCTAGGGAGGTCAAGGGAGCAGCAGGGCCAAAACTGGGGACAGCAGGTGGACCTTTCCCACTGTGTGGTGGGGGTGGGGTGGGGGGTAAGGCCATAAGAAGAAGGGGAGTGGTGGGCGAGGGCCGTGCCACAAAGGGAAGGTGGTGCTGAGTTGTTATTGTACAAGCCTTATGAACAGGCAGCCGGGTGGGTCTACAAAGAGTATTTCCTTTTTGGGGGCAGCCCCAGCTCCTCCTGCTCCTCTCCCACTTCCAATACTCAGCAGCTTCCCATTCTCCTGTCTGGCATTCCATACTTTCCCTTTTCAGGCTCCCACTTGCATTGTAGCAATTTCTCACAAGCATTCCTTCCAATGCTCCTTGGCTAAAGTTTCAGTATAATTGATACACAGAGAAATTGGTGTCACAGCGAAGCGATCGATGCCAGCAATTGTTTCCCAAGCAATATCATAGGTGGCCCTGACAATATCATAGGTGGCCACGGCGAACCATTTACGGTGATCTGGGGTCTATCTTGTCTTCAGGCTCCAGGAAATTTTCCTTTATCAGTACATTAGAAACGGGCCCCTGCTTGGGGCAGGACTCAACAGACACAGCATTTGCTGTCTCTGTTTCTCTGGCCACATGGGTTGATCGTTGCCTTCTCCTCACATGCTGACCTCTGTTACCTGTGAGGGTTTCCAGCCCTTCAGCTTGAGCTCAGGAGGCATTACTTCCTGAGCCTTTACTAGCTCTATCTCTTTTCCAACAATTGTAGCAGAACCAGTCATATAATTTGTGGGGCTCAGTGCAAAATGAAAATGAGAGACTCTTGTTCAAAAATGAATTCAAGAATTTTGAATTTTGAATTTTGAGATAGCAACAGCAGAATATAAAAGTGAATGTAGGGCCCTGTGCCACTGCACAGGTAAATGCTCCTAAAACTGGCTCTTGCCCGTAGGACTTCCTAGTCTCTCCCTATTCTCATTCCTGTTCACACCCACATAGTGAATTCTTGAAAATCCCTTTTAAATGAAAATTAAGAATCTCAGAAGCACTGAAATGATATGGAGCTTTTAAATGTTCTCTAAATCCTTAAACATTGCATTGAAAGGAAGTATTTAGCTTAATGCATTCTATAAAAATGATAATAGAAGTGTCTGGACTTTTAAGTAGAAAATGGCAACTCAGAACAGTATAGGAAAAGTTGGCCAGTCTTTGAAATATGCATTCCATGAAAACAGCAAATAGTAAAGAAGGCAAGTGACTCCTTTTTGGAGCTGTAAGAGGGACAGAGGACACAGTAAAAAAAATGAACAAAAAAAATACCCCCCCAAAACAATTAAAGGCCCAATAAAGGCTTTTAGGCTTCTGACACCTCCTTTTTTAAAGGTGCTGAGGGGGTTCATAGAAGGGCCTTGGAGTAGGGGTTGGCACTGGAGCTGGAATGGAGGAGAAAGATAGGGGTGGGGGCACTATCTTTAAAAGAACTACCATCTAATGAGCTTGAATAATTAGCAGGACTGTGTCGGTCTTCCACCCTGGCCTGACAGGACGATGAGAATTATGAAATGGCTGCGGGCAGATGAATGGGGTTGCCTCTGCCATCTGTCTTCCAAATGATCCTGTAGGTACAGCTATTATTTCAGTCAGACTCTGGCAGGCGGGCAATTGTTCACAGGCTCTGTGAAGAATAGCGGCTGTCAAGGTTTCGGTGAGTGTTAAGGCTTCCCCAGACCCATTTTCTGCTTGTCTGAGACATTAAACACGGGGCAGGCTCAGGGCCTGAGTTTGGCCAGCAGCACTCAGTGGTCTCCTCCTCACCTGGTCACTCTGCTCCTCTCCCTCCCCTCCTCTCCTCTCAACCCTGCTCTCTTCCTTGTCCCTGCCCCTCGCCTTGGACTTCCTCTCCTTCCCGACTCCCCTCCTTTTCACTTTTTCTGTTCCTCACACAAAACTACATAAATGTCTTGGGAGATAAGTCACTATTGCCTCCTGGAGGCCTGGAGTGTGGGGGAAGGGAAGGAGACAGGCATGTGGGTAGGATATGCAGAGGCCCGAGACAGAACTAAAATTCACTGCAAAATCAACCAGGAGGCTTCTTGGGAGTCCTAGTGGTGTATCTCAGGGAAAGGGGGATAAAAAGAGGAACTAAAAAACAAACAAACAAAACCAAAAAATCAAAACAAAACCAAACCAAAACCCAAAGAAGAGGTGCCTCCAAAGGCTTCCAGTATTAAATGTGGTAATCCTGGCTAATAAATTTGTTGTTACATAAGAGAGAAAAAAAAAAAAAAAAAAAAACAGCTGGAAGGCAGTTTCATTAAAATCCCCCAAAGGTAGAAGGGAACCCGAACTCATTAATAGCTTCCTATAATTTGATGTGCTCATATTGTTAGCAGTTTAATTTCATTCCTTCATGGACCAATTTGAGTGACATAATTCGGCCCACACCTGGTTTGATGTGACAGATCAGAAGCAGCACACCTGGCTCTCACCTTTACACTTCTAGGAACCCTACAAGCACAGACCCAGGGTGGAATGGCAATCCACTCTCCAGCCACCCATCTGAAGCACCCATCTGTTTTTGAAAGGACAGCACCCAGAGAATCAAGTTCAGGGGTGGAATTGAATGATTACTCCTCAAGCCTGGAGAATATGGCAAGACATCTAGAATTCACTGTCCTGTCTTTTCAGCCTTGCTTATATTGTTATGTTCCTTCTCTTCAATTCTTTCTGCTCATCTCTTCCTGAACCCTCCACTCCACACCAACCTGTATTAAGCATGGCTTAGAAATGAAAACAAAACACAAATACCTTCTCCCCAGCGGCTGCAGCTGCAGGAGCTGTCATATATTAAAATCACTGCATCTCATTAGATAATGTAATTTAAGTTTCCTCACTTCAATTTTGCCAGGAAGGGAATCAACTTTTATTGAGATGTCTGTGTTACTCACAAGGAACCCAAATGTTCTCTAATAAGATTTCAGTGGCATAAAACCTTCGGGGTCATTCTTGGTACTTCACTGAGATTTAAGTTCAAAGCCATTCCTAAGAGGGCATGTGTATCCAGTGGCTTTCTATCTAATGCCCCATCAGAGTGACCATGCAGTTTATCATGAAGCTGGCAATTCTGAGGATGAAAGGAATCCCTATTCACGATGACACCAAGACAACAGGTACAGACGTGTACTATCCTGGATCAACCTGGACACACAGCCCATGCCCATCCTGCAAAGGTTGAACAGGAGAAGTGCATCCTTGCCAGCAAGATGGTCACCTCCCCTGGATGTCTAATGTATAGCTAATCCTGCCACACTTAAAATCCTGTTTTCCTTCATGTGGCTGTCCTTGAGGTTGGGGTCTGGGTTCATATTCCCATTTCCTGGCAGAGATTCATAAGTCCTCAATAAATGCTTGTTGACCGTGACCATGGCCAGCCTGGGAGGATCAATTAGTTTTCCTGGTGTTGGGGGAACACCATTTCCCTTGCCTTGTAGGAGATCCTTCCCAAGAACTTAAATATACTTCACCTTGGGGGTTGGGACTGTATCAATTTCCTATTAAGCCAACACAGATTTATTACTGTATGGTTCTGGAGGTCAGAAGTCCTAAAATCAAGATGCTGGTAGGGTTGCTTTCCTTTTAGAAGCTCTAGGGAGAGCCTGGTTCTTTGCCTTTCCTAGCCCCTACAGGCCACCTGCATTCCTGGGCTTGCTGTCCCTTTCTCTGTCTTCAAGCCAGCAGTTTAGCATCTTTCAATTTTTCTCTGTCTCTTTCATCATCCCTTTGAGTTTTCTGATTCTAATCCTCTGGCCTGCCTCTCATAAGGACCCTTGTGATTCCATTGGACTCACCTGGATAATCCAGGATCATCTCCTTGTCTCAAGAGCCTTAACTCAATCATATCTGCAATGTCCTTTTGCCATGTAAGCGACATACTCTGGGTTCCAATATTAGGATGTGGGTGGTGGTGGGGCATTATCTAACCTACCACAAGGATCCTCTCAAACCAAATTCTTAGGTGGTCCTCATACTTTACTATCTCAAGGTCACAGCCTTCAATGGTGTTTTTCATAGATCTGCTGCAAGTCCCTCTGAACAGAGGAAATCCTCTGTTATCCTTCATATTAAACTGAGAGTAGTGACCTTAGTGCCTTTCTGAGATAAGCAGGAGAGTGAAAATGTCCAGTGTATGAGTAGGTTACCAGAAGAGCCATTGAGTTGGTCACAGAAAAGAAGAGAAATTCCTCCTAAATGATATAGACATCTGCCTGCTGGGGCTTGGTACTTCCTCTCAAGGTCTCTGGCCTTGGTTTGCACCCTTGGCATGGCTTCATACATAGTCTCTGTTTGTTCTTCTCCTGAGAGGAGTATAGGAGGGAATCTTCAAAAGGCAGTGGAGATACCTGGAATGTAAGGGTTCATTACCAGTGCCCTCTCCCCAGGCCTAAGTGTCCTTGCAAAGGACCTGGCCCGCTCAGGCAACTCTCTGCCCCATCCCCCCCAGCTTCACCCCACTTGACAGGAAGCAACAGATGCACTGCTGGCACCTGTATATTTCGTGTAAAACAGTTGGCTGCAGCACCCAAATCATTACCATACAGTTTCATTGGTCAACATTTTTGATGTCACCTTCATCCTGGCCTTTCACCCTTCTGTTCCAGAGATGAAATATCCTCACCCTTCTTTTGGATGACCAGTTAGGGGGTTATAATTCTCTGCACAATATGCATTGGCCATAGTTCTCCTGTGCTTGTACTCTCAATAGTCTTTCAGATCTATTTTTCTGTGAAAACAAAGATTTCAGCTGTCTCACAGCCAAACATATGTATAACTAAAATCTTGACAAGGTTTATGTGTTGAATGCCTACAGTATGTAAGTCATCATGCTAAGTAGTTAACATATGCCAAGTTTAATTCTTACAATGATCCTGTGAAGTAAGTTTTACTTCCTAATATTACAAATGAGGGCTCTAAGGCTGAGAGCAATGACTTATCTGATAAGTGCGTGCACATGGGTACACACACACACATTGCTCAGCAGAGTTTAGAGTCATGAGAAAAATATCCCAAAGTTAGTCTACATATAAACATTAAAAGCATATTAAGGATGAAAATACTCTATTTTCCTGGGCTGAGAATAAGAAATAACAAAGCATTCTGGAAGCTTGTTTCCATTCATATATTCATCCCATACATGAACATACATTTCTTAAGTTCTATTCATGCGCACCCTTAGACATGTAGACACAACCGGATTCACTTTCAATTCCCTGGAGCCACTGGTCTAGCAAGAAGACAAATTGCATCTGATATGCAGCAGAATGTTCCAGAGGACCAAGAAAAGCAATAAGAATGTGCAAGAGGTGGTTATTTCAGCGTGGCAAAAAATTAGTGAATTTGGGGAGAAGAGGGGTGTTGTGTGAAGCCATGAGGATAGGCAGAATGGGAATGCAAGGGTAGGGGAGAGCATTCCAGGTCAGCACTTGGACTGACCAAGGCATGAGCTAGAAACTGGTGGCCTCACGTAGAACTATGACCGAGCCATCAGATGTGAAAGTGAGGAGTGGGTTAGAAAGGTGGTTGGAGTTAAATCACGAGGACCCTGCATGCTGAACTGTAAATTCAGATTTTATTTGTACATTATGAGGATGCCCTAACATTTTTTGAGCAAGACATCGACCAAACTGGCCACCAAAGTTCCAAATGTTATCTACTGATGTGCTTTGCTTGGCTCAAACTGGAGGTTTTGCATAGAAAGGCCAAATCCTTGCCTTTTTTTTAAAAGGATGGAGGATCTGGCCTGCCTCCATGTTGCCACGATGGGGGAACTGAAGTAGCGGCACCTCCTTAGGACACACACATGACTTCCACCTTGCTGCAGTCCACACCACTCCTTACTGCCCTCTGCGACCCATTTCATTCAATTTTACATCTGGCTCCTGTTGACATATCACTTTGTGAACTCTAATCAGATTTGTCTTTCTGAAGATGAACCTGACCTACTCCTAGGCAGTCTGAAGGGGAGGAAGAAGAACTCTGTTGCAAACCTTGGTTTCTGGTGCACTCCTTATTTTACTTTGGGTGAATTTCATTCATATGGTTCACTTTCTCACCAGAGTAGAAAGTCAAACTTTTTGAGACTGAGGCAAATTATCTTAGTATCACTCTTCTCTGGGAACATTCCCACAACAACATGTGCATAACACATGTGTCAGTAGAGGATTGATAAATGTCAACCAACTACCAGTTCAGATAAATATTGAAGAGAATAGAGCTAGATAGGGGCAGTGATGGAAAAATTACAAGTAGGAAAGGTTGCATATGAGAAGCAAAATCCACAGACTTGTCTCTCCTCAAATGGGTGATATTAGTTAAACAGTTGTCAGGCACAGTGGCTACTATTGTTGATGGAACATGATCCTTGGAGCAGCAGGAGGAGATGGAGATGAAAGGCTCCAGAAGAGGGGTCCTCCTTCAACAGGTGGAGGGTTACTGAAGATGAGAGGGCAAAAGAACTTAGACAAGGTGGGGATTATTTTTAGTAGGCTATCCTGATCTTAGCAAAGCAGGAAATTAGATCATTTGCCAAAAGTAAGGGACCTGCCAAAGCAACTTGGGGAAAATTGTAAAGTTCTGCAACAAGAACCAAGCCACATTATCTGAGAATCTACTGATATCTCAGGCAGGGCCCAAGCAGGAGAAGGAAATCAGGTGGGTAATGTGAATAGGACAAATATAAGGGATTGTTAACCAGTGAAAAGCAACTAACTATTAAAGGGTTCAGAAGTAGCAGGTGCAATGTTCATATTTCAGCTCTGGGATCACAAAGCAGGGCAAAGAAAGCTGAATTTGAAATGGAGAGGTGATAACTTGATACATTGGTCAAGATGAGTAAAATAATTTCCCAATACAGCAGATAAATAATTTTGCATTTTAGAAACCCAGTATTCCTTTTTTCCCTTCCAGTTTCAGAATCTCAGAGAAAGGGAAAGTACTGAAGAGACAGGGAAAATGCTTGGCGGCAGAGGTTGGATGGGAACCACAGAAGAGCCTGCCAACATGGAGTATCCAAGAGGACAATAATAAGCACTGATTATTTTATCTGTTTGGGGGATTTTATGTTCTCTGAAAACTACTTTCTGCCTTCCAGAGGCTGTAGTGCAGCTGCTCCAAAGAGGGTGAGCTAAGCAACCGCGTTCTTTGTGGGAGACATAGTGCTGAGTCATCTAAAGCGCTGGCGGCTAGAGACTCCCAGAGCACAGTCCTGGGATGGAGCTGAGTTGGCATTGTAGGTAGACATAATTTAAATCCTGAAAAATGTTGAAAATTTGTCTTCTAAGATGTGGTCTCAATTTATACTCCCATTCAACAAGTATTTGGTTATCAAGTGCAATCAAGATTTTTCAAATGCTATCTTTTAAAAAATTTGCATTTTTCTATGAGTGAGGCTGAATATCTTTTCATATGTTTAGCCATTTGGACTTTTTTCTGCACACTCCCATTCATGGCCTTCTGCATGGAGCTTTCAGCAGAGGGCAGGCTCATTCAGTCTACTAGAATGTACTAAGTGTCCTAAGTATGTGTTGAATCTTAGGCTCGTGATGCAGCCTGCTGAACAAAACAGACATGATTTCTGGCTTCTCAGAACTAAGAAGTAAGCAAATGTAGAGCACACACATTTCCATATGCTTGATAAGGTAAGAAGAGAATGCTGTGAGAATGTAGGAGTCTGCTTTGGATGTGATGGTCAGGACAGGCCTTTCTGAGGACACATTGAAGTAAAAACTTGATGGATGAGAAATGATCAGCATGTGATGCTTTGGGGAAGAAAGTGTCGTGGACAGCAGAAGGAGCATATGTGAAGGTTTCAGTAGCAAAAGAGCCTGACAGGCTGCAAGGACTGACAGTGGCCAGGCTAGTTAAAGGTAGTGAATAATGAGGATCCTTATTCATGGTCCTGACTGAATCAAGGGGACTTATCGCTCTTGGACTAAGCAGAGCTGGGAACTACTTTTGAGGCTTTCTTTTGTTAAACAAAACCCTACAATGAATTTTTTTTTTGGTACTGGAGATTGAACTGAGGGGTACTCGACCACTGAGCCACATCCCCAGCCCTATTTTTTGTTTTATGTAGAGACAAGGTCTCACTGAGTTGCTTAGCGCCTCGTCATTGCTGAGGCTGGCTTTGAACTCGCGATTCTCTTGTCTCAGCCTCCCTAAGTGCTGGGATTATGGGCTGGCGACACCGCGCCGGGCTCCTACAATGAATTTTTTAGGACAATATCTTTGGTGGGTTTGCTTTTGGAGCTGAGGTTTAAGGGCATCGCTAGAAGCTGTCCTCAGTTGATAGGTAAGACCAGCACTACTGACTGGGTTCGCATGGCTTCTTCCTTCCCTCTGTTGCCCCTGCCTATGACCCACATTTTGTAAGGACAATATTCATTAGAGTTCACCTCTCATCCTGTGGCAAAAGCTGCCTCCATGTACCTTTTGTCCACCCTCATGGCCCCTCAGAGCATGCAGAGAATAAGAGGAACTATAGCGCGGGGTCCTGCAGGAGCCCACGTGGAGTGTGGGCCGCACTCCTTCAACCTTTCAGTGTCCTCAGACTCTCCTTGCATAGTTGGTACAAGAGGGAGCCTGATATGGGGACAGTGGCCCACACACCCTGGAGAATCTTGAAGAGCCTGTAGGAACAGAAGCTTAAACATCTAGCATCAGGCTCAAGGAGAAGCAGCACTGCTGTCTTCCAGTCCTTTCGCCAGCTGTTTCCTAAGCACAAGTGAGGCTAGTGAGCACCTCCAAAAGGGCTTAGCTGGCTGCCGGCCTCCCCTAGCCTGGGTAACAGGCTACTCCCAGCAAGTGCTGTTGTGGAAGACTCTGCCTGTCCTCTGGCTGGGAGTACATCCTTGGACCATCCTTCTACCCCATCCTGTCTCTCATGGATGACTGAGTAGTCAGCACTCCTTTCACTTTCACCCAGTGAATTTCCAAGACTTGCCCTCTTTGGTAGCCCTTTCCATCTCACTCTTATGTTAGGATGGCCAAACCCACTGGGCTCCAATGTACCCCTGTATTTGATCCTGTACAATGGGAGTGTCCGACCTCCCTGACAGTTTCCGAAATCTTGTTCTGTTTATTTTCAAGTCTTCTCCAGTAGGTAGTCTTCTCCAAGAAGATGTCAGGACTCTCAGGAGTCATGAGTAGTTGTGTGGTGAGTTGCAGCCAGAGTGACCTGGCCATTCTGAGCATTTCCCTGGGGGGTTGCCACTAAGCCCCATGGTCTCCTTCCCAGACTGTCCCCTACTACTGCTTTTATTCCAATTCTCATAATGGCAAGTAGAGTCACAGTGTCTAGGGAGATTTCTTTGTCCTTTGATGGGGGAAAGAAAGGCATGACATCATGTAGTGGCTGTGGGATGGGCCTGTTGAACCCACCCCTGTAAGGGAAGGTGTGGTAGATAAAGGAATCCATGGGTTTTGGGTAGGAACAGTGGAAGACCAAGGCTTGGGTGAGGAACCTGCACCTCCTTAGATCTTTGCTTTTCCCAGGGCTGTTGGCTTCCACTTCTCTCTTTACTCACCAGAGACAGAGGACGGGATTATTTTCCTCTTGAGAGATAAAGAACTATAAACAGAAAGATAATGCAATTTGCCTATGGACACAAAGCTAGTGATGGAGCCAGGAGACTCTCAGCTAGGAAGGATTCTAACTAATTTACTTTTTCAGAAAGCATTCTGCATGCCTCAGTTTGGTAAAAATACATATATATAAACAAGTATAATGATATTGTAATATTTAGAGGGGTAGAATTTGGGATTTGGGTTGGGGCAGTTTGGTAAAAATACATATATATAAACACGTATAATGATACTGCAATATTTAGAGGGGTAGAATTTGGGATTTGGGTTGGGGCAGGCTCACTATTATAACCAGCTTGAGTTCTCTTGCTCAGACAGTTCTTTACAAATGACTGAATAGTAATATTGGATTAACTAAGATTTTATAAATGACAGCACCATGACATCTATGTGGACAGCATAGTGTTTCTGAGACCTTTCCTTCTCTTAGCTGAATGTATCAAGATGCTTCTAGAAAAAGTGTGTTATCACTAATTTACATTTTAGTGTGATACTAGTTACTCACCTTCTTTTTTTCTCTTAGTGGTGTTTTCACTCTAGGCCCAAGTTCAATTGTGGAGCCAATGGTTCTTTTCAAATTACATTTGGGAGCTGGTCATAGTGTTGTACATAATCTCAGCTACCAGGGAGGCTGCCACAGAAGAATTTCAAGTTTGAGGCTAGCCTGAGCAACTTACTGAGACCCTGATCTCAAAATACAAAGGGCTGGAGATGTGGCTCAGTAGAGTGCCCTTGGGTTCAATCCTAAGTGCCACATATACACAAATTATAGCTGGAAATGGTTTATTTTTTGAGAAGGGCCATCTCACCTTCTCAACATCCTTGGAATCATACTGATACATTTGCAGAACCACCTTGAACTTCTTTAAAGAAGAATATGAATTAGTGTCCAAAAGACATGTCAAATAACCTCCCAGGCCAGGAACCATTCACTTTCACTGCCATCATTGATGGCAGATATTGAGGTCAATTTCTCTCGCTTCTCTTTCTTGTGAATTTAGCCTTCTTGGAAATGTCTTCCACAGTGGTTGCTACTGTGTGCTTTTAGGCTGGAAGTCTACTCATTCTCCTAGAGCTTTCATCTATGGAATATTGAGGGATCTATGTCCTTGGGCCATAAAAATGGTCAGGAGGTGTGGAGAATATCTGTCCCATGTGCCCTATGCCAGCAAGGTTTAAGGAAATCATTTTGCCAGCCAGAACCATGGTCTGGCAGGCACTATAAGCCTGTAAAATTCACCTCTTTATTTTGGGTCCGTTATAGAAAAGCCCACTGCAAGCTGACATGTCTTGAGCCTGGACAAGGCAGGCATGAGGCTAAAGGCTTTACATTAACTATTTCATTCAATTTTTTTTAAACAACCACTCCCATTTTAAAGCTAAGAAAACTGAGAGAGTAACTTGCCCAAGACAAGATTTCAAAGCAGGGCAGATGCACCAGGGACCACTTTCTCAACCACCATGCAATGCTGACTCCAGTAAATCACCACAAGGGGGCGCCCTGCCCTCACCCACTCCAGTTAAAAGGCGATGTTTTGTTTTTCCACCCTGGGGATGTGGGGTAGGGCACAATGCACACACAAGCTCCAGTTATTTTCTTTTCATATAATTCCAAGTCTCCTTCAATATTGAAAAAAATATTGTGTAAAAGTGTCTACCAGTATCGGTCATTGTAATCCAAGTCTAAAAAATAGAACTACCAGAAAGAAGCCACAGTACGATGAATAAAGACAAGAAGTAGGAACTATATTTTCCTTCCTTGGATGGTAACGAAAAGGATTGATATTAAAGAAAACTAACAGAAAGCGTGAAGCTTCAATCACCTAAAGATGCAGTGTTAATTAAACAGATCATTTGGCATACATGGTCAGAGGCTACAATAGGAATTTTCTTTGGAAATTGTGGATCCTTCAAGCCTGTTTTAAACCCACAAGGTAAAGCTCAGAGAATTCATGGGCTCATTTTTCTTCTTTCAGTGTCTTCCGGCAAATGATCAAAGTGGCAAAGCAATTGTGATACAATGTCACAGGACAAAGGCTCCATATCTAATATTGACAAGAGACACCTGGGCTTCTCAGTGCTGGAAATTCCTGTCGAACCCCTGACACATCTAAGTCTGGACATGGGATGAGGTCAGGCTCCATTTAAATAGACATCCTTAGGCAGGTTGAGCACATGAAAGATAGGAAAAAAAATGTATGTGCTATAAAAAAATCTTCCCTGTATCTGAGAGAATCAATAGCATTTAAAATATCTAATGGACAAAACGTGAGAACAATGACAATACACATGAACAACCAAGTCAGAGTCACGTAGCCTGACAGTCCCTGTGGGCTGGAGGAGGTGAGCAGCTGTGTTTCACAGAACTGCGTCCACTGGTGCCCCAAGGGATAGGCCACTGCCCAGACACCCTGAAGACCTCTGGGTTCAGCCACGACACAACAGCAGAAAGAACACATGGCAGAAAACTTCAGGGAGGTGGAAAAGTGAAAACATCACTCAGGAAATACGAAGGCTCCAGATGAGGCTCAAGGGAGAAAAGAGTGGGGTCAAGACAGGAAGTTGCACCATTGCTATAAAAGAGCTTAAATGCTCATCACATTGAATTTCATTGACAGCCTTCATTATTTAAATCTAGTAAGCATCTGGGGAAGACAGGTGTCCCACAATCTTGGACCTGCAGGAGTCATTTTTTTTTTTATTTGCAAAAGACCAGATGACCAGAGACACCATAAAGGTAGTTGGGATGTGGTAGAACCTTAAAGAATTGGGAACTAGTGGGAGGTCATTGGGAATGTCTCTGAAGGGGAATGTGGGATCCCAGTCTCTTCCTCTATTTTTTCACTTTCTGGCCATGAAGTGTGCTGTTTTGCTTTACTCTGTGTTCCTGCTATCATGTGCTATCCCCCAACCAGAGGCCTAGCAGCAATGGGTCTTCCCCGATCATAGACTGGCACCTCCAAAACTGTGAGCCAAAATAAAATTTTCTCTTTATAAGTTGATTACCTCAGTTGCTTGTTACAGTGTTGGTGTTAGCTAACAGATATAATTTCTGGATTTTTCAAAAGTAAACCAAAAGAAAATCCCTCCTTTGTACCATCTCATTAAAAAGGACTATTAGCCCATTTAGAAAAATAAGGCGGCATTTGCCTTATAGGTGGGATGTGTACTTTTCCCATGTATCTAGGAACACAGCACAGTTCATTTCTCAGTGTCAGCTGTGCGAGTTTATGTGAGTTTGCACACAGACCCAGGCTAGCCCATGATGGGGAGGAGCACCACACCAGGACCAGTAGGAAAGTATGCTCTGACATTTGAATTGTGCTTGCAAATGTGTTTGATATTTTCCACCACCCTTCCTCTTTTTCTCTCTGCCTACCTTCATGAACTGTTTATTAAGGCAGATAATGATTTTGACAGATCAATAGTGTTTCCTAATCATGTTCCCAATGACGGCAGGGGAAAGGTACTATCACTTTTTTAAAGAACATTTTTCATATTAATCTTCCCATAAAATTTAAGAGTTGATCATGGTATAATTGGTAACAAAAAGCATATTAAGAGAAAAAGATCATCTTTGTAAGGCAATTGGCTTATAGTTTAGTTCACAAGAGCAGGTGTCCTTAAATGCATAATTAACTTAAATGTAGGTCCTCATCTAGCCAAATATATCTCTGTCTTCTCCTCTGAGCAGTGGAGAATGCAACCTGTCCCTTCTACCTGCAGACATTCCAGGAAATATTTCCAAGTCCTGCCTACTTTATTGAGTATCTGTGCCAACTTGGAGATGGCTGTTCTGCTGTGGTGGTCACTCAAGTTGCTTCCCTTGAAAGCACATGGAGCAACATAGTAAGTTGCATTTGCTTTTCCATAAAAGAAGTGGAAATTAAATGATAAAGTTTTCTTCCAATTTAACAGGGCATGAACCTAGTGTGCTGAATGAGGGCATATGCTATAATAAGTACTTGAGCTGAGCACATCACTAATATTAGCAGAAAGGTGACAATTAGCCAGCTTATTTGATGCATCCATGAGAAGGAAAAAACAAAAACAACTCTTGCTGGATAGATGTCCATTGCCCAAACTGAGGCTAGCTATTTAGTCTTTTTAACATTTCAAGTTCTTCCATTAGAAAGTATATAGTAAACCTTCATCATCATGCTAAATCTAATGCTGAAGTTTCCTGAAGGCACATAAGATTTTCACATTAGCACAAAAATGTGGCATGTGCATCTGTTTGGTAGTGTTAATAGATTCCACAAATAACTGAGAGAAACAAACTTTCACCACAGAGTTAAAATATTTAATGACAAAATTAGAGTTTGCCATAATAGTGAATCA
Organism: Geosciurus inauris; assembly: GCA_004024805.1. Classification (NCBI taxonomy): domain Eukaryota; kingdom Metazoa; phylum Chordata; class Mammalia; order Rodentia; family Sciuridae; genus Geosciurus; species Geosciurus inauris. The sequence goes on from PVHX01002840.1 coordinate 127,567, forward strand.
ACAGAGCAGGTGTTACTTGTCTCTGAATAAAACAAAAATTATGTTTGACATCTTAGGGAACTTCTGAAGAATTAACAACTTTACAACAGACATTAGCAGTGTTACAATTCTGAAAATTAAGAGTGAAACCTATCTTAAATGTCCCTTATTTAGGGCATCCTGTAAATATTTTTACATAAATGCACAACCTTTGCTAGCCACAACAGTATTAAAACAGATTTCACTATAAGCCTAACACATAATCTTATTTTTTTTCAGAGCTTAAAAAAAGTCAACTACTAATTGTTACATTTTACAAATACATTCTTTAAAATGAAACATTAACCTGAATAACTGCATACTTCTTGTACACAGATATCTAATAACTAGTGAAGATACTATAACTACATTCCAGGAAGAAGTGGTAATACTGGAGAGTTTTTCTTTATGTTGTTAGTATGATTTGAGAAGTCCTTCACAGAAATGTAGTATCTCCCCGATTCAAAGTGAAGTGCAGGAATGAAACAAGTGAATTCAATGTTCTCTAACAAGCTCAACCTAATGAGCTGGTCCCAACCAATTTATTTTTAGCAATTTTCTCTAGGTTAGATGGTATTCATATTTTGTATGGCAGCACCTTCTACAAAAGGATAGCAAAGAACTTTAAATGTAAATTCATAGGGCTCCTCTACAAGAGGCTAGAAATGGAAAGTGCTATGTGACCTCTCTGTTTGGCAGAGGCCAAGTAGGACTTTGACACAGGGAGGTCAAGGGCATGACCCAGGCCTGGAAGCTAATCAATGGAGGAAGCTAATAAAGATTCAGATGGGCTTTCTTCTAATGAAGCTACTTCCAATAAGACTTATGTCTAAAAGGATCGACAGAGTGAGGAAAGAGGGCAAGATGTGTAATACTTACATGTATGAAGAATAACTATCAGAATTCTACCAGGGAGGAGGAATCTCAGATTTCAGTCTGCATGTGACCTCATCCTCTGCCACTTTAGAAGCAGCTTCCCAAACACTGTTGTTAGATAGCTGGCAACCAATTTTATTCTTGAACTTGGCTGACTGTCAGAGGTTTTAGATTTATTCTTTCAATTATTCATACCAACTATCTCTGAAACCAGAATCCAGTTTGGGAAGTTGAATATATAACTGTGTGCCCGCGTGGTGTGCGTGTGTTTTCTGAACTGAAGTCTGCAAACAAAAGCTATTTGGAATGATATTTGGGGGTTTTCTTAGAAACTATAAATATTTCTAATAGTATTCACCAAATGGCAGGCTCCTTGCTTCTTTAACCTTTTAAGACACTAAAAGTACAAAGTATTATAGTAAACTATAGAAGTTTACTATAGTTTACTATATAAATTTTATAGTTTTCTTGAATTGGATCATCTCTCTAAGAGAATTCAAAAATTTGTCTCCAGCAAATCCCATCTCCTTTTTGACATGTACTGCCTATGATTTTTATTTTCCAACAGACACCCTTTCTGTCTCCCTGGGAATGCTTTATCAGGAGAACTTAAGCTATTTAAATCAGCATTAGTAATCCCAAAGTCATCTTATACTACTTGGTAAGAGGCTACTATACACATAGACTCAATTGGCTCAATGGATGCGAAGGGGTAAAAAGGGGCGCCCAAGATTCAGGCAGCTTAATTCCTGCTGGGAGAGCTGACAGTGCCTCTAGGGGCGGAGCTCATCTCCTTGTCTCAAGCAAAACTTCCAGACTTCAGCAATACGCAACTTGAACAATACGCAATCAGAAGGTGTGTGACCAAGTTTATTCAATGTGACAGCAGTTTAACGGCTTGGTGACCATGCTGTTTTATGTCAGACCAGGCCAGCTGCAACTGCCATGATATGCAATTTGTCAAGAAACACACGTTAAGTTACACTAAATAAATAGACAGCAATAACAATATCCGAACCTCCAAAACTAGATAACAAAAAAACTAAAGGCTCTTTCTCAAGGACATTGCGAGGGTGTTTTTAAAACGAGCATGGCTTTATTTAAAAAAAAGAAAAGAAAAAAAGAAAGAAATACTTTAAATGTAGTTACCTTTTTACATTATCATTTATATAGACTTTTATTTGGGCAAATTAATTTTTGATGAAAATCCAAGCTCTTTTCAATATCAGCTACTGTAATTTGGGACAATACAAAAGAGAGAAATACTCATGAAGATGCAGAGGTTTTTAAAGTAGGTTTTTCCCTTAGCTCTTTACTCTCAAATTTTTATCCTTCATATGATAATTCCAAATAATCAGCCTGGAAAGAAATAGCAGAAGTATTTAAGCTGCAGCTCACAAAGTAGATTTCTATTTGTGATTCTGATTTGTTTTTTTGAATGCTGGTGATGGTTCATGAAAAAGATTAATATGCAAAGAGCAAAATCTAAGACTGCTATTTCCCCTGATAAACCCAAGTGTTTTCCATAATACAGACTGTGTCTCAGGATACAGAATTTTAATTTTACTCTTCAAATTAAAAGTACTAGGAGAGTGAGTGAAACCATTTGCTGCTTAACTTTTATTTCATCCAGGAACAATGATACCTGGTATCATATTGAACTTGCTTAATATCATGGAGAAAAAAAAATACATGTTGCCTGTTGAGACCCAGAGTGGTTTATCATTTGGTCCAAATTTTATATTCAAACTACAAAAAAAATTCTTCTTAAAAAGAAAAATACATATGAATAATACCCTTGACACGTATGGGAAAAATCAAAATGAAACTAATGCTATTGTAGCATTTCTTAGCAAGATCATTAGGGAAATGTATAAACACAACACCTTTTCATTCATATTAACATCTGAAAATGAAAGACAAAAAACCTAAATGTCCATATACTGGAAAAAAAGAAGCAAGCGGAGGTCCGGAATTCTTGTAAAAACTGCTGAACGTTCTCTTCCACTGCTCTCAGGAGGGTTACCAGGATGGCAGTTTCTCAACATTTGTGCTTCATGGCAAGCTAGGAGAGAGAAAGATGAAAAAAGTGAGACCTCAGTAGTAGATCCCTCTGCTGCCTCTTCCCCACATCCACAGCGAGAAGCAGCACCAAGATTCCACTCTGTGCACAGCAGCAGGACTATTCACAGCACAGAGGCACCTGTAGGTGCACAACACTTTACAAATAGTTCAGTGGACACTGGGCATACTTACTACTTTTCTTGTGTTAATTTAGATGGTGTATGTGTCCAGTGGGGGAGTGCGGTGCTGTATTCTTTCAGCCCACTGAAGGAGCAACTGGAAAAACCGATGCACAGGCAGAATGAGTGACTTACCTTAGAATAGTTGGGGTTCCCAGGTTATCAATTATCCAGGAAAAGCAGTACTCCCACAGTATAAATATCTACTGACATCTCATGAAGTATAAAAACTAACCGGCTTGTAGTGGGACAATATGCAATCATGTACTCACTATCCAGTCCGGACCTTCAACCAAGTCCAAAGATCTTAACAATTATATTGTGTTGCTGACTTGGGCTGAACAACTTACTGTTATGGTTTCGATGCAGTGTTCCCCAAAAGCTCATATGTGAGACAATGCAAGAAGGTTCAGAGAGGAAATTATTGGATTGTGAGAGCCTTAACCCAATCAGTGATTTGATCCCCTGATAGGGATTAACTGAGTGGTAATTGAAGTGGTAGGGTGTGCTGGGAGGAGGTGGGAATTGGGGGGTGGCTTTGGTATATATATTTGTATCTGGCGAGTGAAGTCTCTCTCTCTGCTTCCTGGTCACCATGATGTGAGCTGCTTCCCTCTGTCACTCTCTCCCGCCATGATGTTCAGCCTCATTTTGAACCCTGAGGAACGAAGCCAGCCTTCTGTGGACTAAGACCTCTGAAACTGTGAGCCCTCAAACTTTTCCTCCTTACAGTTGTTCTGGTCATATCCTTCAATCACAGCGGTGAAAAAGCTGACTAAAACACTGACCAAATTCAGACCTTGACTTACTACTTCTCCAACTGGTATTTGAGGAATGTGATCTATTGAAATGTTAGATCTTTATAAATGGGAACACCAAATAGCCCACCTGGGAGCTCAGGATGATATATTTAAGGAAATGTTATGCAGTTACAGAATATAAGTTAAATCTGTCTTTCTGATCTAGATCTTTTCCCCAGGGGCCCGAAGAAGGCACAGCAGAGACTGAATTGCAGTTCTTCAGTCAGTCCAGAGTCTGACATAGGGGATGAATTCCTATGGCTGGGCTGGAAAAGACTAGGAGGAGGGTTCTGTGGTGCAGAATTCCTTTGAGCAAAGAACAGATGACATTCTGAGGCAATAGCTTCGTGGAAAACCCTGCCATTGCATCATGATCAGATTCTCTGCCTTCTAAGAATTAGGTGTGGACCTGCCCTCACGTTGGGAGGTTAGCCTCTATGTCGTGCAGACAAAGAGTATTGATGTTGAATATGCACAGGCTGCTAGGCTGAGTGCTGTTGAGTTCTGCCAAGAAGTGTGGAGGTGGCTAATAACTCCTGATCTCAAAGAGTTTAGAGTCTAGGACAGTAAAAAGTACTACGAACTCCAGGTCAGTAAAAAGACAGAGCCAGGGCTCTATCTCAGATGGATCTCACTCCTTGACTACCCTCTGGGCCCCTTTACTGTAAGGCCTCCACTTCTTGCTCTGCCTCTACTCCTCATACATTATTTAGCAATGTGGACCATCAAATAAATAGAGCTGTTAAGTATCGTGCATAATGAATACCAAGCATGAATATTTGATCAATGCTGCTGTCCTGGTATTCATTGAGCTGTTAACTTTCCACTAAGGCACCTGTGCCAATTCACACACAGCCATGAATCTTCATGGTGATTGTGCTGCTGCTCAAACCAGACCCCAGTTCCCAAGACAGGGCATCTGGAATGGAGCTCAGGGGGGCACATGGGTTGGGACGAGCAGTGCTTTTCAGAAATACAACTCCATTTGCTACATGAGGTACCTTTATGGTCTGAATGTTTATGTCCCCCCACCTGCTGTTCATATGCTAAAATTTATCCTCCCATGAGATGGTATCAGCAGTTAGGGCCTTTGGGAAGTGAGTAGGTCATGAGAGTGGAGTCCTTATGAATAGGATTATGTCCCTGTGAAGAGGGTAGAGAGAGACCCCTAGTCCTTTCCACCATAAGAGGATGCTCTGAAAAGTAGTCCTTTATGAATCAGAAAACTAGCCTTCACCAGACACGGAATCTTCTAGCACCTTGATCTTAGATTTCTCAATCTCCAGAACTGTGAGAACAAAGTTCTGTTGTTTTATCAGTTTGACGGCATTTTGTTACAGTAGCCCGAATGGACTACAATAGGCATTTTTATAGAAAGTAGCATCATTTTACTTTTTAAGAGAAATATCTTGGGAATTGGGAGCTTTAGAATGGAAGGCAGGATGGTAACAGCAGAAAGAACACTAGTTTAAACAAGGTCAGGATACTTGTTTAAGAATTTGCTGTGTGACCTTGGGCTCCAAGGTCATAGCTGTTCCATACCTTAGCTTCCTCATATGTCTATTAAAACATCTCCAACTCTATGGATTAATTTAGGTGTCAAAGTTCCCAAAGAAGTTTAAAATTTCCTTTTGATCTATTCTGTTTTCTTAATTTCTCACAGAAAACTCCCTCTTTCAATGCTATGTAATCTACTCCATCTAAATAATGATAATTAAAAAATCAAAACTGATACTTGGTGAATGCTTTAAGGAGGCCTGGGACCCTTCCCTCTTGGCCTGGAGGCCCAAGGGAAACAGTTGACTGTAGTACCTGGAGAGTCAGCCATCACCTCCCAGTGAGACTAATTCCACTGGCCCTTCCTATCCCTAAAATGTGGGCTTCTACAGAACAGGGCAGATCAATGTTCCTTTCTGGGAGAAGTGTCATCTGAGGATGCTAGGTGTGGGTAACACTTGCCCCCTGACTCATGGCCCATGGCGGGCTATCAGAGCATTGCACACACTGTAGCACTGTGCTTTTTGGGGCAGGGAGTAAGTGCTCAGGGCTGCTCCGTGGTAGAGCTATTCTTTCCTAACAGCTGGGACTGTGCCCAGTCCACTGCTCAGGAAGGAACTGCACTTCCTAAAGCCAGGCTAATCAGGGTGGGAGTGAGAGGTGCAGGGGAGAAGGATCATTTTCCATTCGCTCTGTAGGGGACAAGCACCCACATAGCTTAAGGGCAGAGTTGTACAAAAGTCATTGCTTCACTCTCATACCTGGGAGAATCCGCAAGGATTCTGGGAAAGTTAGAAGGTCAAAGATTGGGTTCTATTGCAATCTAGACAGGTGTTGGCATACCTTCCCATGTGCAGTGGTGTCCTTATTCAACCAGGAGCTCCGAGAAACTGTCACCTGGAGTCACTGTTCTCTGCTCAGGGCTCTGTCATGGGTGCTGTGCCTCCACTTGTAAACACAGCCCACTCTTTATGAGTCAACAAAGCCATGCATGCCTGGGGGTGGAAGGCCTGGCTTCCATCTCTGAACTCTCTCCTCACCAGCAAGTCCCACTGGGGCCTGGCCAGTGAAATGACATCTTCTTGGTGAGCCTACACTAGCAGGGCCAAATCAGGAGTCCTTGTCCCTGGGAAAATAGCCACACCTATCCAAAGAGGTCAATCTGCTTGTTAGGAATACTGCCAACGCCAGTGATTCATAAGCACATATCCCAGAAAACGGCATGTCTGGCTTTGACACTGTCTCACACTCCTGCACACATACTAATAGACTCTAGTGGCCCTTCTCCCTGCAGAACACTGCAGGAGGGGAAATGGACCCAACGCCAACTGCCCCTGCCTCATTCTTCTCTACTGAAAGCAAGTAACTAACTGCCTGGCATGGACCCTCTTGTGGTCAGAGCCAAAGTCTCCTCTGCCTTTAGTAGCTTCGTCAGGTTCTGCTCTGGCACGTCCTGTTTCAAGATGCTTTCCATGTAGATGGTATGGACTTGTAGCAGGAGGCCCTTCCACACCATTGTCCCTTTGAGTTTGGAAAACACAAAATCTTCACCTGCATTCCTTCTCTGTTGCTATGTTGAGGAGCCTCTGTCCCTAGTAACACTTCTCCAGCCCCATGTGTAGTGCTCATTATGACTGAAAGGGCAGGTTCAGCAGAATCTATTTTCATGGAAGCAATTTTAAATAATAGTAATTCATATTTATATGTGTTATGTACTGTGCTGATAGCTTCAAACTCATTCAATTCTCTAACACCCTAGGAAGTAGTGTTATTATTAATTAGCTGTATTTTACTGATGAGGAAACTGGGGCTAAGAGAAATTTAGCACTTGCCCAAGGTCACCCAGATGGTAAATAACAGGTCTGAATTCAAAGAAGATGTTAACTACCATATAATATTGCTTCCCAATCACCTAGCCAACTTGGCCATGATATCAGGGAAACACAGTTGCCAAGGCCAATAATTCAGGCCATCTGGTTAGGTTATCCTCTTGGGTGTTTGTATAATGCCCCTGATAGGGATGCCTTTGTGGAAGGCATCTAGGTATTGTCTACACCACCTTAGGAAGAGTGATTTTATAGTCTCCCTTGATAACCTGGTTCATGGTTTAATCATTACCCTCAACTCTTGTTTTAGCAGAATTTTATCAGTGCCCTATTGATTGCTCCATTCTGTGTGGGAAGACATGAAAGATAACTGCCGCACTTCACCCTTCCCAGCCTTGAGGGAGTTAGGAAGTCATTCCCTGTAGCCTTCTCTTTCCCAGCTCAACACTTTAAATATTTTTCTAAATTTCTACTGACCATCCCCATTTGAATTATTTAAGTTGCTGATATATTGACTGTGGGACTGTAATTCCAGCATTTCCGTTTCATCATTACCTCTGTACACAAAGGCTGGAGAAGGGAGGGAGGGGCTAAGGAAACCTTAAAATTTGAGTTCATATCCTCTGCAACAGCTGCGGCAATCTGACACCCTGGCCTCCAGCAGGTCTGTTAAATTTTCACACAGATCCAGCCAATTCTCCAAGGTTCTATAAAGGGTCCCAGGGGTAGCAGTGCAGTAAGACCCTGTGGCAATAGAGAATCAATGACACATCGACAGGTCTGTGCAGAGTTGGTGCAAGGAGGAACAGCAGGAGGCATGCATCTACCTGGAGTCAGATCCCCAGTTGTGCCCCAGTGTGAGCCTGGGAGAGGCCACCTCAGCTCTGCTGGGGTTATTTTTCTTGTTGCTTTTTAGGTTGCCTTATTTTTGCTTCCTCAGCAGCAATAGGATTCTCTGTTGATGCAAATTAATTTTTTTCCCCAAAAGTCACCTGAAAAGCATATCTGAAGGTCCAGATTATGAGTTTGACAGACCATCATCAGCAGAGTTTGTTTCTGGAAACCTAAATTCCAATCCCTAGCCAGAAAAAGAATTGCCCTTTGATCTGAAGCACAGGGACAGCAAAAATCCTCTTTATCACCTGACCAATGGAGTCCCTCATCTTCAGTTTGTGACTGCCTTAGGCAGTGACTACCAATAAAAACTCCCGCTTCACCTTCTGAAAGGCACTGTTCTTAGCAAGGGTATGGAGGCATGTGGTGTGCATCCAGTCACGTGGGGAATACCATTCTCTGGACTCGGAGGCAGGAGGCGTCTTGCAGCTCCATACCATCAGGCCAAGCTCTGAGCCTAGGAACCACACACTGAAATAACACCTGAACCCTGTCTGTGGGCACACCAGCTCTGAGACTACAGCTTGCTTGTGTCCGGGGAAAAGATAAGGACACAAGATGCCAGATACAGGACAGGAAAGAGACAGGATAGAAAAGTAAACCCAAGCAGCTTAAAGCCCACTAGGGACTCTTTCAGGCCTTGGCAGGGGTGGGGGATATATTTGGAGACCTGATGTTATTTCTGCCTCATCCTGTGCACTGAAACTTGAGTCCTGACCTTCTGGGCATCAACTAAAAATGGTCCAGATTACCTAAAGAGTCAAGGTTGGAAGGTCAGAGATAGGGATGAGATGAGCTCATCAGGAAAACCATGACTAAGTAAACACGCGCAGAAGAAATTTTTTATAACTCTGGGACTTAGTAAGAAGCACATGGGAATTGTCAAAGAGGAATTTTTTAAAAAAAGCTGCTTGAGTATGGAGATTCCTTAGAAAACTTGGAGTGGACCCACCATTTGACCCAGCTATCCCACTCCTTGTTCTCTACCCAAAGGACTTAAAAACAGCATACTAAAGTAATGCAGCCACATCAATGTTTATAGCAGCACAATTTAGAATAGTCAAAATGTGGAACTGACCTAGATGCCCTTCAAGAGATGAATGGATAAAGAAACTGTGGTATATATACACAATGGAATATTACTCAGCAATAAAAGAGAATATAATTATGGCATTTGCAGGTAAATGGATGGAGTCAGAGAATATCATGCTAAGTGAAGTAAGCCAATCCCAAAAAACCAAAGGCCGAATGTTTTCTCTGATAAGTGGATGCTAATCCATAAGGGGGGGCATGGGATGAGTAGAGGAACTTTGGGTTGGCCAAAGGGGAGGATGGGGAGAGGAGGGAGCATGAGGATAGGAAAGATGGTGGAATGAGATGGTCATCATTACCCTAGGTACATGTATGATTGCATGAATAGTGTGACCCTACTTTGTGTACAACCAGAGATGTGAAGAATTGTGCTCCATTTTTGTACAATAAATCAAAGAGCATTCTGCTGTCAAATATAACTGATTAGAACAAATAAACTAAAAAAAAGTTCCTTGATTTTATATATTGCATCACAGGAAACATGGCTGAAATAAAGTTTCTTGGAGCTAAGATTCTCAGCTCTCAGCTGGCCCACCTTGTGTGCAGTTTCTGCAAACTGCTGGGCACTATTCTTCATGTCTTCTGTCTTCTCCTCCGCTCGGCCTAATCGCTCCCCACGCTCATTCAAGGCCTGGCTTGCCTTCTGTACTGCGCTGGTCACACTATCAGCGGCTGAGTGGAGGATGCTGTTTCCTGGAAGAAAAGCAAGAACATCAGGAGCTAGCTCAGATGACCCATGGTGACCAGACCCCATGCTATGGAAAAGCCTCCAGCATCCAGGAAGCAAGCTGATATTTCTTCTGATTCTGTCTGACTCATTGTAGAAGACTACCCACAGATGGACAGCAGAACATAGGCAGATCCTGGATGCTTCTCTCCATCCCCATCCATTCTGCCAATGTTCTGTCTGCTGAGGCTCAAAAAGATGGGGCCCATCTGGATGTAAGACTTGGCTTGCAAAAGTAAATGAGAATCCTGACAAGTTCACAGAATTAGGCAAGTTCAATGAGTCATGGTTGGACCTTATGTGCATTTCCTTTTGGTTTGCAATTTAGGAGAATCATCGCAGAAAAAATGGGGTCACAGGAGTTTTCCAGATACAATGTCCTGTATTCCTTTAATTCTTCCCTTTCATTTCCCCCCTTCATTTAGCAAGTAAGAAATACTCTCAAATATATAGATCTCAAGAGCTATGACTCAGTTCTCAAAGTTTAAGGTAGATGTGCTGGCTTCCAGCCTTGAATCCTGTGCCATGGTTAGGATAGCTGGGTCCTCTGGCCTCTGATTTCCAGTATATGGAATAGGAAGCCTCAGCATGAGCAGGTAGAAAACTATTACACAAAACAGCCCTACAGGGAATTTGACATTCCCAAATCCAGGAATGATGATAAAGAGAAAATGAAAAATCATCACATCTCAGGGGTCAGGCATTCTTGCCATCCTGTTTGCCAAAGTCTGGTCAGCAAGACTTGATGGTGAAGAAGTTGCAGATGCATAACCCACTGAGAAGTAGCAACTTGCAAAATGACAACCAAAGGAAATTTACAGTTGTATTTTGTTTACACTGAGTGGAAGGTATTTAATGTCATTTCATGTAATAGCTTTACATCTTTGAATAAGTTTATGACTTTGTACCTAGGATGGATGCATCTTGCCACAGACAGATTTTAATAGAAATGTAATTTCCACTGGTCTCAACTGCAAAGACTTCCTAATTTCTCCTCTGTGGGAACAGCCTGTGGTTTGTGGGAAAGGATTTCAGGCAAAGAAAGTGCCTGGTCCAGAGGAAGCACTTAGTAAATTGTTTTCCAATTTTCTTCTTTAGGGGTGGATTTCAAGGGCTTCAAATTTCCCTTGGATTTCAAGGGAAAGGAGAATGGGATTAATTTAGTGTTACCAGTTGCAGCAAGCATCACATGAACCAAGATTTAAAAAAAAAAAAAGTGTACAAAAGAGCAGGGAGGAGAGGAAATGTAACTCTGGAGAAATTTGGTGGAACACACGCTTGAAAGGTCTGGGACTTAGGAACAGATTTAGGAGGGGAAATCTTGGTCCCCTTTTGTTTTATTCTCATGACCATGAGGAAAGCCTGTTATCTAATTAACATTTATATAGCATTTTGCAATCACAAAGCACCTCCATAAATGTTACATTACTTGATTATCCAAAAATTCTAAAACTGAGAAGACAGACTGGAGAGGCAAGGAGGCCAGCCCAAGATCATATCACTAGGAAAGTGACATGCCAGCACTGGGACTTGCTTTCTCCAATGACTTTTTCTTAGTCTCTACCCCCTCGTTTGCAGATATGGTGTGGGTCTGGGGAAGCAATTGCCATGACAACATTGTGGACAGAATAGCATAGGGACAGGTTTTCACAGATTATTTCCCAAGGGGATGCCTGACCATTTCTGTCTTCAAAGTATTCTACTTGGTAAGTTAAGAGTTATTGCCCATGCCACATTGCAAGTCCCATGATCTGAAGGTGGAAGAGACCAATGGTGTGCAATGAGAAGATGGCTTAGAGCCTGGAAGGTGCAGGGGAGGCGGGTGGCACAAGAAATCTCCTTTTCTTGTTACCCTCCATGTACCCACAGTTTAGCCACATGAGGACTGGGAAAAGACAGGGCAGGCAACTTCACGGATGGCTACGAATGGCTACGAATATCGTTTGTGGAAAAGGATCTCAGGTAAAGAAAGTGCCTGGTCCAGAGGAGGCACTTAGCAAATTGTTTTCCATTTTCCTTCTTTAGGGGTGAATTTCAAGGGCTTCAAACACACACTAAGGGAAAGGAAAATGGGGTTAACTTAGTGTTACCAGTTCTACAGCAAGCATCGCATGAACCAAGATTAAAAAAAAAAGTGTACAAAATGTCTTCAAAGACATTTGAATGTCTATGAATGGCTGCACTAAATCAAAGAGATTTTAGAATTAGTTGTTATAAATTTAAGAGGGTGTGTAAGCAAGATTTACCTTTTCCACTGGAAGTGACCACATGATCTAAATGTTATATGTATCTGTGTTTCTGGAGTGAACCTGCTATACACAAGCATACTGCTTTCTTATTGTGACGTCCTTGAAATTAGTCTGGTATATGTTAGATAACATCACCCCTAGTTTTTTTTTTTTTTTTTTTTTTTGGTACTGGGGATTGAACTCAGGGGTACTCGACCATGGAGCCATATCCCAAGCCTTATTTTGTGTTTTATGTAGAGACAGGGTCTCACTGAGATGCTTAGTGCCTTGCTGTTGCTGAGGCTGGCTTTGAACTCGTGATTCTCCTGTCTCAGCCTCCTAAAGTGCTAGGATTATAGGCGTAATCCCAGGTGCCACTGCACCTGGCTCACCCCCAGTTTTATATGATACTATTTAACCAGTAATTGTTATAAGAAAGAGAACCAAATGGTACAACTGAAAGGCAACCAAATGCTGCCTTCACTGTTCAAAGATGACACTGTGGACCACTATTGATAAGAAATCTGCCTTCAGTGATTTTCAGGCACAAGAATGAATTTGGACAAATCTCATTCCCCTAGTTGAAATGATCTTTCCTAGTCTCAATTCTATGCACATTTCAGGCCCAGTCAAGTCTCATCACTTTTATCAAGCTCTAGATCAATTCCATTCTCTTCTCCTCAACTCTAAGTGCTACCTCTGTCCTCCTCAGGTGCTTCTTCAAGTATGATCAGGAGCAACCTTTCTTCTACCTCACTTTTTCACCTGTAAATGCAGTGACATCCAGCAGGATTCAAAATCCCCTAAAGTCACCATTGCATTCTGAAGGCCATTCTCTGAATTTTCAAATGTCCTCTCTTTTGCCTTATCTCCTGTTCATTTACTTCTCTCTGGGATTCCTTGCTCACACTATAATTATGGGGTTCTGTCCTTCACTCTTTTCAGTCTTTGTGGAACAATCTTATCCAGTTCATGACTTCAGTTTCCAATTCTTTATCTTTCAGAAGCCCAGTTGTCCTGGACAACTCCAACTAAATGACCCAAAGTCATCTCAAATTCTGTATGTCTAAACTTGACCCAGTTTTCTTTCCCTTCATGCCTGCTTTTCGTTGGGGTCCTTGTTTCAGCAAAGAACTCCAATATCCACCCAGTTCTTCAATCCAGCACAAAATATGGGATCTACTCTAGATTCCTCCCTCATTTGTATCCCATATGATGCACTTGCAAGTTTGTCTCTCTACCTGCCTTAAGAGTATATCTGCTCTCTAGGGCATGTAGGAATAATAGAACAATCACATTTGATTCAATTCAGTTTGAAGCTCATGGAAGACACTCCTCAGATATCTCAATGTGTAGCACGGTGTGTTGCTCACAGTATTGAGACATATTTATTCAATCAAGGCATGCTTTGTAAATAGGATGCCTTACTCAAAAGTTTGGGCCCATCATACTGTGCTGGGTTAAATCTGGAAATGAGGCAGTCTCCTGAGGCAGACTGAACAGTAATTCTCTCTAAATAGACAGGAAGCATATTAATATCCAAATGTATTCAAGCAATCTGAGAAGAAGCTGTCAACCACAGCAAATAAAGTCAACTTCCTTTTGAATTATAGACTCTGGAAAGTGCAGCAGAGACCAGTCTTACTTCACTGATACCGCCTTCACATCAGTTCCACTCAATGTATGCTTTTAAAAACATATATGCTGTAATCTTTTATATTAAATGATTTAGAAGACTTTATTTAAAAAGGAACTTGAAATAAAGCTATAGCATCATATTCAGTCACAGTTAGAAAACACAACTAAAATAAATTTGAATGCATAGGAAAAGAATAAAATATATTGAAAAGTGACAGAAGAAGAGAAAGAAGAGGAGGAAAGTGTTTTGGAAACACACAGAATACACCAACAGCTCAAATATCAACATAATTTCATTTGGTCTTCCTGAAGTTCAGGCTTCAAATTGGTAATTAAAATTTATAATTCTATAGCTAATAAACAGGCAATTTAAACAGAATTTTGGGAGCTACTTTCTATATAAAATAAAGTAGTCATTTCAAAAGTAAAATACTCATCCTGTTTAGAAAGTAAGGCAGGAGGAAAATTGTCTTAAAAAATAAATGATCAAGAGATATATATTCAGTTCTGAGCAAACATGGTCATCTAAAAATAATCTTCTAAAACAGAAATGTCTTAGTAGCTTTACTTGGACTCTTTATTTCATAATCAATTTAACTACTTGGTAATAATCAGACAATAAATTATCTGAACAATCAGAGGAAAATCAATTTGAATTATGGGGAAACACACACACACACACACTGGATTTGGGTTCTAATAAGCACAAAAATTGGCAAGGAGAATTATTATATTAAATCTGTTAACAGACCAGGAACACAAATAATCTCATACTTTATGCCCAAAATGTTCAATAATGATTTGTTCTCTCAATAGATAAAATGAGCCCTATTCTGTTTTCATCTATGGTATTTTTAACAATACCATTTTCATGAGTAGGACATAAGGCACACTTAAGCCTGGTTCAATACTAATAACATTTGAATTAATTTCATAGGATATTAATATGTGATATTCACATCAAATGTTTTTTCCTTCCTTTCTCTACTTCTAGTCTAAAACAATTCATTGCTTAGCACCTCTCCAAGAGTATGTGTTAACAAAACAAAGTTACACAAAGACCTGGTTCCTTGATAGCTCAGTCTCTTGGTCCTGAAAGGTACCAGTACCACTTAGAGGCTCCTCCACTTCCTGTAAAATGCCCCATTCCTCCCCATATGTGGTAACCCAGTTGCACAGTAGTCATGATGCTTCAAAGGAGACTGAGTCCACTTAGCACTGTGCCTTGCACTAAATATTTTATAAATGAATATTTAAATAATAAGGATAGTATTAGCTTTTACTTTTATAAACAGTGGTTGAATGCAAAGTACCCAGTGAAACAAGATGGCTCTTAATTCACGGACTCCATTAATTGTCGAAAATTAATACAAGATTAATAGCAATGCCAAGCTCTTTCAACATTAGACTCACTAATCAATACTAAGTCACGCCACTGCATTTCAATGTTAGACAACCTCTGGAATCCTTTTTTAAGATAAAGATTCTTCCAAAAGGTTAAATTTCACTTGCACCTCTGTGGTAATGACTAATCAGAAACATTCTTTTTAAAGTCCTGGTTATATCAAGACTTTCTAAAGGAAGGGCATGGAGGCACAGTGAACATCATCTGTCACATCACAGAACAGTGACCATTTGCAAAGGCTGACCAGGTGGCAGGTGCTGTGGTAAGCTGCTACTTTCCCTCAAACAAGATTTCTTAACCTTACTTTACAGTTAAGGAAACATACGTTCATGGAGGTGAAGGATCATCCTGGTATTGACCCCAAAGCTCTCAACAGCTACGTCAGCATTTCCCAAAGTGGTTTGGTGGGCTAAAATAGTGCTACAAGAAAAGTCAATTTTATGGTAAAATGACTTTGGAAATACGATCTATTCTGGCTCCAGTAGACATTTCGGAAAACCCTGAATAAACTAATGTAAACCGAAGGTAAAGGTGGTAGGGGCAGCAGGTGAGAGAGGTATTCAGGGTTTCCCAAACACATTTATTCAGAGGGCCCCCTTGCACAGAGAATTTGCACTGGGAAATTCTACAACAAACTATACTGACTCCTAAGTTAAAGGAGAGAAAATAAATAAATCCAGGCTGTCTTCATCAATTTAATAATAGACAGACAAGTCATGTAATTACATTAAAAAAGCTTGCTTTATAGAGGCAGTGGAACAGATATAGCATGCTGAATGGCAGTTCCAGAATTATCTTTTGTTTCAAGTTGGTGGCTAATTTCAGGGACCATGAAACTTGCTTGTTGCCTGGAGCTGGATGACAAAGAAAAATGGACTCAGTGCTCAGGAATACTTTGTAAGTCCATAAACTCCAAAGCCTACTTGAAGGAGACCTTGAAGTTATCTGTTTTTGGAGTTACCAAAGGAAGAAGAATGGGCCATTCTGTCAGGTAAACGGCTTCCACTGGCTATATTAAGGTAATTTAGGGAAGCCTTAAGGACTCAGGAAAAAGCCCAGCGTCCCCTCCTTATCTTATATACCACTATGAGTTCATATTCTCCCTTCAGTTTACTGTTCCAATATTCCCAATGACAAGAGCCAAACATTTAGGATTTTATTCATGTCTCTTTCAACATTTAAATTCAGGATAAACAAGGAAATTCATCAGTATGTTTAGTGTTCATTTAACCTTGGTTCTTATGAATATGCTCTTGTAAGAGTTACGTGGTATCAGAATAATGAATTCAAGGACATATATTTTGGTTCTGTTTTGTTCAGAGAATATCAGGCTCTCAGAAGGGTGGCTCAAGTGCAACTTCAGAGAGGGAACCCTTATTTTGAGGTTAAAAACCTTAAGTGGCTGTAAATTTGGTAAAATAGATTCTGTTCCTTCTCTCTCTGGTTTGTGTGACAGCAAAGCAGCTGTGACCTGTAGGTCTCTGCTTTTATTACAGTTGAGATGCTGGTGGATCTCAACTGTAACTCTTACTTTAAGAACTATAATTTCAGGTCTTGATATATACAATTTGAAAATCTTCTACCCAATTCTACAGACTAAAGATGAATTCTGTTCAATATGTGGAGGCTGCTATTTACTAGCTGTGCAACGCTGAACAATTTACCTTTTTCTTTGTGCTTTGGTTTCCTCACGAGTCATGGGGGTTGGTCTAGAGCCTACCTCATGAGGTGGCTGTGAGGAATAGCTGAGGTGATGCACAAGTGGGGGACTCAGAACAGTGACTGACACACAGCACAGCAGATACTTGGCCTTGGCCACTACTCAAGTGAGAAACTTTAGTTACCTGGCACTCAAGAGTCTGTCTGCTAAGCTTCTGCCTTAGTTCACCTTTTTCCACCTGGTCTTAACACCTTGAACATTTTTTTTTTTGGTACTGGAGACTAAACCCAGTACCCAGTACCCAGTACCTAGGGGTGCTTTAGCACTGAGCTACATCCCCAGCCCTTTTTATTTATTCATTTATTTGTTTTTTATTTTGAGACAGAGTCTCACTAAGTTGCTTAGGGACTCACTAGGTTGCCAAGGCTGGCCTTGAACCTGCCATCCTCCTGCCTCAACCTCTGGGATTACAAGTGTGCGCCACTGTACCCAGCCCAGGAACATTCTGGAAGGAGCAGCCTCCTCCCACTGCTGCCTCCCATGCTTCCTGTCATTTTGAACTTTCAGTGGCATTCTTCCTATCCTCTCAACCAAGACTGTTCTCTCAAACTGACCAGTGACCTGGCCACTGGACCACAGGGTTGATGGACTATTGCTTTTGAAAGCTGCTCTTTCTCTTGACTTCTAGAATATGCTATTTCTTGATTCCTCCAATCACTTTGCTTACTCTCTTCATTCTTTTCTGGTTACAGGTACAAGAGAGGTCTGGGCTTCAGTTGGCTCTTGCCAAATACAAGCTATATGGCCTCAGGTAAGTTACTCCCTATGGATCTATGGTTTCTTCCCAGTATAATGGCAATAAAAGCACCACCTATCTTTCATAGGGTCTATTGGGAGAACCGAATGAAATACATACTTATTGTCATGCCAGTAATGCAGTACGAGCTCAATGCACTCAGTGAATCAGTAACGACTGATTCATTTCAGCACATTACAAACATCCAAGTACTAGACACTGTCTCCCTTGTCTGTTTTACAAATTATACCTTATTAACCTAGTCCCTCACCGCACCCTCTATCTGTCCTGTTCTTCCTGAATTCACAATGTGTTCACCCATCTCCCATGCTCAATTCACCTTTGACTCTGATTTCTCCATCGCTTCCCACACCCCAGTGTTCATGGAATAACATTTCAGTAAGAGTACTTTGCCCTCTATTTCTAGTTACTATGCTGCTTTAGGTTCTGTTCAAGTCTTACTGGACAGCCACAGCAGCCACAATAATTTTTCTGCCACTGGTCCCTGGGTTTTTCAGTACCTCCTAGTTCCGATGCTTTGCCGGCTCACCCATAATGACACAATTACCTATAGTGGGCGCTTCTTGCTCTAGCTCGAAGCTGCTCACTGTAACCTTCCGCTGGTCCCAACCTCCATCAACTGTCCCTGTATTTTTTGCAAATTTTAGAAAACCTTTAAAGTTTTGTCAATTTCTTACTGTAAGTAGGGTAGAACATACAATAAATTTGGAAAAAAATGAATGAGCAAAGAAACTTAACAGGGAACACCATCTTTGTCCCTTTGTCCCTGAGGGTAGCTCAACATTGGCAGTGGAACTTGTTTTCTATTTTCCCCAGTATCAGTACTCAAATGCAAAGCCAGCGCTCAGACTTTGGTGTCTAGCAATATTTAATATTTTCCCCAAGAAGAAAGCAAAGCTCTTTGGAAAACACTGGATTCTATACCTCAGAGCAAGAAAAAAAAAAACAACTCAGGCCTGAAATGTCTTATTACTGCCAGATAGCAAGAATACCTTAAAAAATGGTGATAGTGCTAAAAGACAAAAGGAAGCCAGTTTAAAGTGGATCCCACTGGGCAAGCTGTAAAATTTAGAACATCAATAGTAATAAATGCTACAAAATTGAAGATAATAATTACAGAAATTTTACATAGCACTGTGGAAGCCATAACTTCCTAGGGATAAGTTAATACAAAATGTAAGAACTGAAGTTTAAACACAAACCAAAATGATAATGATTGGATGCTTAATTTGTTTTATTGATTTCAATTAGTAAGAATTACTAAAATATCTGGTTATTTCATTTCTTCTAAATATTTGTCCATGTCCAAAGCTGTGCATTTGTTTTTCTGTGTGTAGCAATGGGTAAACGCAGGACACTGAGTAAGCCAAAGAATTTCACAAAGAGCAAGAAACTGTCACAGAAAAGGTTGATGAGCAATAATGATGAAATTTAACCATTAATCAGAAAGAGTGACAGTAAGGTATTCCAAAGAAGTGAGTGCACTCTCTTCAGAAATTTGTTGAGAGCAGATTATAAGTCCTAAAGGAAGAAGCATCTAGGTAGGTTAACAAATTGTAGTAAGAAATGCATAAGTATGTTTAACTATGTTTATGTATAAGGCATTGGTATGTTTCCATTAATGCTAATATACCAGATTGAAGTAGGATAATGATACGGTGGAAGATTATGCAATGCTGGCCAAGCAAAGCAAAAGATGCAGTTCTGGGAGAAAATCCATCGGTTTGAAAGTACAGGATGCTTATATAAAGCAAGGGCTTAAACAGTGCTTCTGATGTGAAATGATAAGTTCAAGGATAAAAAGGGACCCAGTAGAATATCCAGGGACTCAAGTTTGGATTACTTTAGAAGGAGAAAACAGGCCCTGTGCCCCCTCTAAAATCAATTGTTTGACAACCAAATTCCTTTAAAGTCAGGAAATATGAAAAAAAAAAAAAAAAAAGCACTTTGATTAAATTTGATCTATGAAGAAGCTAAGAAATAGTGGAGACAAACTCATGGCATTGTTTACAACAGGTTTAAATATGATATTCCTTTAAGTGTTATAATTGCTAATTTTGCATATTTTTATCTGTTTAAAGAATCTACAGCATACAAAATAACCAGTCCTATTAAATTGTGATTGCAGCTTAAATTAAGAGAATTGAAGAACTAAGTTTCATAAACAATGTTTAAAAGTTAAGAAAGTTTGATTTTTCAAGTTGTGTTTAGTAGAAATACTTGAAAAATCGACATAAAACAAAATAAAAAAAATAAAAGTGCTTCTTCTCCATGCCCAGAGTCCCATCAGCCTTAAAGGAATACAATCACTATTCTCATGCACACATCTCTGTCCTTGCCACTGAGACTTTGTACAATCTGATTCCTCAACCAGTGATGCCTTTTTTCCCTCTCCTATCTGGTAATTCATATGCATCATATGTTATTCCACATTTGCAAACTTCCCTGCTGGTTTGTGAATTATTTTTGGGCCACCTATTATTTGAACAGGTATAGGAGTGGGCTTGGAACACAGTCATAGGCAAAATAAATGTGCTGTCACATACACAATCCCCACCCCAAACCAGGCAAGGAGCTTCCAGTATAGAAACAGGAGCAGAGTTATGTATAAGTTAAAAAGAGATATGTGTGGAGTGCATGTGTTTGTGTGTGTGCATATGTGTGTTTGTATGCACGTTACAATTAAAATAAAATTATTAAAACACCATTAAAAATTGCCAGGCAGTTAAACAATTAACACATTAAAACATCTGCCAAGCAGTTAACAAACAACTAAAGAACTGCCAAGCAGTTAGCAAACAATTTGCTGTGCGAGTGTATTCAAGGGGAGGAGCACTGACAGCTTCAGTTAGAAAGACCTTTCTGAGGAGGTAATGTTTAAGATGTGATGCTGAAGGAGATGAGCTGGGACAAAATCCACATCTAAAGGTTTGAGAAGGGAAAAGCCTTATGTGTTCTAGGTACTGAAAGGGTAATTGGTGTGGCTGTAGAAGTAGAAAGGGAATGTGGCTTGAGAAAGAGTGGAGGGATAAACGGGAGCTGGATTACATAGGGGTTTAGAGATAGA
Source organism: Geosciurus inauris (assembly GCA_004024805.1). NCBI lineage: Eukaryota > Metazoa > Chordata > Mammalia > Rodentia > Sciuridae > Geosciurus > Geosciurus inauris. Next base: position 148,355 of record PVHX01002840.1, read on the forward strand.
TCTTAAGTGTATCTGGAAGCCACTGCAGCATTTTAAACAAGGAAACCTGGACGGAGATCATTTCTGAAATGATTACTCTGCCTATGGTTTGTGAAAGGAGCAAGAGAGGAAACAGAAAGAATGATCACGAAGCTATTGCAATAATTCAGAAGGGAGATAATGGTGGCCTGGACTAGGATGAGGTTGGGGAGACGAGATAAGTGGAAAGGTTTAAGATAAGTACTGATGGATTGATGATGAAGATGATGGAAAAAGAAGAATATTGACTAAATCCCAGGCTTCTCGCTTGAGGAATTGGATAGTAGTGCAATTTATAAGATAAAAAAAAAAAAGCTGTCAAGAAAACAAAATTTCCTTGGAGGGTGGACAGATGCAAGAATCAGGTATTTCATTTTTGGTAATGTTATGCTTGAGTTGCTCATGAGATAGCCAAGTGGACTCAATAAAGCAAATACTGATTCCCATATGAAACTCTGTAGAGAAGAAGCCTGAGATAAACACAAAATTTGCAAGTCATCCGCACATGGAGGGAGTGGAAATAGCCAAATATACCTAGGGATCAATATCAAAGAGAATAGGGGCGCCTGGTAAACTGTACCTTTAAGGAAGAGAGCCTGCTGAGAAAACTGAGCAGAAATAGTCTGAGAAGCAGAAGAAATCCAAGGTGAATTTAGCACAATGGAAGTTAAGTCAGGACAGTATAACCAAGGGACAGCCAGAGAGTGCCAGGCAGTTCAATAGGGAAAACAGTCTTTTCAACAATGGTACCGGGGCAACCGGATATCCATGTGCAAATGCATAAAGTTGGACCCCTCCATTACACATATCCACATTTAACTCAAAATAGGTCAAACACCTAAACATAAGAGCCATACTCTTAAACTCTTAGAAGGACACCTAGGTGTAAATCTTAAGGCCTTAATTGGGACAGTGGTTTCTTAGGACACCAAAAGCATAAGCAACAAAAGCAGAGACTGGGCTCCAACGAAACTTAAAAAGAAGATCATGCCTCCTCTTCCACTCATCCTTGGCACTTTGCTCATGCCTTTGCTACTATATTTAATATGTTACAGGGGAATCACCGGTGTGTCTGCTTAGTCCATCAGACCTTCTTAAATCTCCTTGACTGTGTCTTGTTCCCATTTGCAAACTTGGTGCCAAGCAGAGAACTAGGACCATACATCACATGCAGTATGTGGCTGGGCTGCTATATGAAAAGAAATACTTTTTAAAAATAGGGAAAATATTAACAGGGATAAAATATAAAAAATGTTTACCCAGGCTAATTTATTAACATGGGGTGGGGAATTAAGTGATTTGGGACTATGACAACATAAGGTTAAGTTGTCTGAGGCTCCTAGAAGGTCTGATATTGAATATCCCTCACATGAAGCAAAATGAATTTATTGTGCTCTTTGACTTAGAAAATACATATGTAGCATTTAGGATGCGTCCAGCTCTAGTGGGCTCTTAGGGAAGCTTTACTTCTAGGTAACTTGATGTTTCTTGATCTACTTTTACAAAGTGATAAGGTTTTCTGGGACTTTAACACGACTTTCCTGGGTGAAATGAGCAAACACTCCCATTACTTTAGACTGGAAAATAACACAGGGATCATCAAGTTCTTCCCAAAATGTGCTCAGGGGGTTAAGAGAAAGGAGTCAACAAGGTCACACCCCAGGTAATGGCAGAGCTGGTCCTGCCTAGAAGCCAGGTTTGCTTCCTTAGAGCTCAGTCAGGATTTCACCTCACTCACGTTCTTCAAGATTTTTACTTGAATAATCTTTAAAATTTAAGAAAAAAACCAGTAATGGAAGCCAGAAATCTCGCAAATGATTTTCTTAAACCAGAGGACATTTTGTCCCCTTTGGAAAGTGTTACCCTTCTGTTTTGGACAAGGTCACCTTGATGAACACGCACCCATACACCAGTTTACAGTTTCAGTATGTAATACAACCTAGCTTTGATTTCATAATCATAAAATCCAAGGGGGAAGAAGCAGACATTTCAATTAAAAAATATATACTTAACACTAAGGATATTTTTCATGGCCAACTTATGTGGTTTTAAAATGACTGAAGGACAAAGGGGAGGGAAGAAAGGGATATGACATGGGGGCAGGAAAGATGGTGGAATGCGATGGACAACCATGTCCTAGGTTCATGTATGACTGCACATATGGTGTCACTCTATATTGTGTATAACCAGAAGTGAAAAGTTGGGCTCCATTTGTGTACAATGAATCAAAATGCATTCTGCTGTCATGTAAACCTAATTAGAATAAATAAAAAATGCTAAAAAATGAAACAACTGAAGGATTATGAAGAAAAATTTCAATTAACAAAATAGTTTTCAGTCTAACAGTACAGCCCTTAAACTAGGCATGGGAAGCCTTAACCTGAAGGAGAAATAAGGCAGATGAACTTCCACAGAAACAAGATAATGCCGATGCTAAATTTTATGTGGAATTTGCTTAGTATAAATAACATGAGAATCTTCTATTATAGTTCCCAAGGTCATGTTATGATTGGACTAGGTCATCATTGCTGTAGTTAAATCCTATTATTTAGAAAAATAATGAGAACCAAGTCAGTCTGCAGCCTTGACCTGTTTTCTTTTGATACTGGCAACTAAACATTCAAAGTTTGGGTCAATTACACTTCACACATTGTCATCAAGGGCAACAGAATTCACACATAGTTCACTGACCACAGCTTCTCTTTCTGACATTTTCCCCCTGCTGGCACTCATGTGAACTTGAGAACCACTTAATTTCATATTTTAATATGGAGAATGTAAAGTTGAGAACCTCACCTCATTGACAGATTGGGCAAATGATAATGAATAAGCCGGTATGCTAACAAATGTCAAGTCTAATTTCTGTCCAGCTTGATAGCTATAGGGGTATTTTTACTATCTCTCTGGAATCATACTTACTAATTTTGAAATGGCTATGAAATCCCAATGGGTTTTGTGACTATTCACTAGTTAGTCTGTGGTCTCGATGTATTTTGTTTGATTACTAATGAGTTCCCGTGACACATTTTATTTCCTAAGAAGGATGCTGTGAAAATTCCTGCTTCTGGTCATTCAAATCCAGTTTTATCAATGAAATCAAATTACTATCAATGAATAAAGAGAAGCTAAGCTACATTACACCGTTTTAAACACATTTTCAGTTCATATGAGCAACGCAGACACTAAATGCCCACCAACTGTAGTTATCTATTATCAAAGTTAACAAAGGCAACCCATTTCCACTTGTACTATTATGATTAGACACCATGGTTTGCTAACTGCCAACTATGTGCCATGAACTACACTCAGTGCTTTGCACCCACTATTAATCCTAGTGGCTACTCTTCAGGATAAATGCTATTTATTCCCCTCTGAAAACTGATGAAGTGCAGAAATTCACCTCAAAATAGACTTCTGATCAGGGATGAAATCTTGATTTGATCAAGTATAGCTGACTCCAAAATCACTATTCTTTTTCGTACTGTGAGAGTTTCTGGTTTCTTAAAGGCATACTTTATAAGTCAGATTCTAAGTGCCAAGGGTGGATTTCACTTGTCCCAGCATCGTGATGTTACAGTTATCCTTTTGCATCAGCTTGGTGGTCTTGGTCACAGCTCTTCCAGGAATCTGATTCATTGAGGCTGAGAGGCATCCGGTGTTCTTCTGGCACCCTTTATATTTTTCATAATGTACCAAACTGTTGGTCTACTTATTTGTGTACCTCTTCAAACTAGGAGCCTCTTGAACATAGGGGTTGCCCCTTCATTTTTTGGCACCTCCAGGCACAATGTCTACCATGAATGTTCAACAGATACTTGATGGTGGAAAGTACATTTAAAAAGAATGGAAGACATTCTGGTCTTATAAAGATGTGATGAGGTTACTATTTATATCTAAATCCTAATTTTCCTTGACATTCATTTTGGACTATGCTATTCTAATTAGTACATGGAAAAGCTCAACTTTTAAATGTGGAGAAATAAAACTGCAAGTTGATTTCATTTTTCTAAATTGTTAGGGACTTTTTTTATTCTGTTAAAGATATAATCACATATAAAATATATCAAGTTCAGGATATTTGATGAATATGGAAAAAATTATTTTCAACAGAAACAGTACTATTTCCAAAATCATTGCTGTGGGAAAAAGATGATATCCCAAGTGAGTGAAAATCAAAACAGATTTTACTTCTTCCTGTGTTTATTTTATTTAGAAAATGAAGGCATGTTTTTCACACTTCCTCTGTATAAATACCACACTTTCAAAAAAAGAATTAAGCATTGAACACTCAGTTTAAAAGACTAAACTTTTAGTGTATTCCATCCCTAGCCATAAAGGTTAAAATGTGAACAGAATCGACTGGATGTGGTGGCACATACTTACAAACCCAGCTATGTGGAAGGCTGAGGCAGGAGGATCACAAGTTTGAGCAGATTGGTTAACTTAGTAAGACCCTGTCTTAAAATAAAATAAAAAGGGTTTGCATGTAGCTCAGTGGTAGAGCACCCCTTGGGTTCAATCCTCAGTATCACAACCACATTTAAAAATTTTTTTAATAGAATCACATCTAAAAGAAAGTTTTTTTCACAATTTAAAAATATTTCATATTTCATCCATTGGTTTTCAAACCATTTATGATCCTTGTGGGAAAAATCCTTACAATCTGAGGAATGAATAATCCTCATACTTTGGAGGTATGTTACTCTTAACATGCCACTTAAGTATATAGCCACTAATGCTCCTTGGAATTTTCAAGGTGGAGAGACCACACAGTGTTGATGAGATGATGATCTGTCTAGGGTGGGGTTAGACTGAGAGGAAGTGAGGTGACCAGTGATGACACTATTGCAGATATTCAAGGAAAAGATGTGAAGGGACTGAATTATAATAGTGAAGATGGGAAGGAAAGTGCAGAGTTTTAAGAGACAATGAAGGAGAGGGCTTGTTAGAGACAACTTGCTGGCAGAGAATGGATCATGGATTTCTAAAGGAAGAAAAGCAGAGTCCTACTATAAGATCAATTCACATCACCTGATTTGAAATTAAGAATTTAAAAAAAGTGCTGCTCAGTGTTTTCCTCCATGCTATGCATAAAATATTTGGCAGAAATAATGCTAGGTGTCCACAAAATTGTGTTTCATTTTTCTTCTTCTGGAATATGTATTTTAAAGTCTATATTTTCCAGTCTTCCTTGCAGATAGATGGGTAAGATGGCCAGTGGGTTGCAAGAAGTATAGCATTAATTCTGGGCTGAGGCAACCCACAGGCAGCCCTCCAGCTCTTTCCCCTAGAAATTTGACTCTGGAATGTACTTGGTGTAGAGATGATGGAATGCCAAAGACACGAGCAAACTGGACCCTTAAGTGGCAACTAAGAAGTTGCCTAGAGAAACACTGAAGTTACAGGCCTTGCTGGAGGGAGGATAACCTTGTGTATGTTAAGCCACCGAGACTGTAAGGTATGATTGTTATTGCAACATTACTGGATGTTGTTCTGATCAATAAAAGGGGTGGGTGATGTTCCCAATTTCAACATACTCTGGAGAGAGTACCCAGATTTAGAAGACTCTCTTGAAAATGTTTTATTTATCTAAAACAAATAGAGTCAATGATATTATTTCTGTATATGGGAATAGGAGGGGTAGAATTGATAAATGCATACTTCAAGCACGCAGTGAATGAAGGTAGTTACTTTAAGATTTTTAAAGCATCTAGAATAAAAATAAACATGTTTATCTAATTTAAAAAAAATAAAAATGTAGTTTTTAGAAAGTTTTCCTTCATCTCTTTATGGATAAAAAAAGTAGGTGTTATTAGAAAATAAGCATTAGTAAACCAATTTTATGGTTTAAATATAAAAACATTGGGCTGAGGATGTGGCTCAATGGTAGAGTCCTTGCCTAGCATGCATGATGATCTGAATTCAATCCTCAGCATGACAAAACATAAGTAAAATAAAAATGTAGACTTTATAGATTAATATATTAATATAATAAATATGCCACTTTCTGCTTTGAACCTGTAGCCATAGCAACTCTAGTAACAACACCCATAATGCCATTTTCTCTCTTGCACAGTGTGGCTGTAGACACAATTTTCCATTTCCTTTCTTATTAAAAATGTATCTATGGGTAAATTTAAAGAAGAGCATGGCAATAAGGTAAAATGACACTATATCACACAAGTGTGACTATATATTGCAGTCACTATGCCTTTTAGAAATAGCACAGAGGTGAAAGGAAGCAGTAGCTCTTTTCACTGCCACTCCAGAGAGCTAGCACCAACATGCTTGTCAGCTAGCAATAACACACCTTTAAATGTGTGCATAAAGTCACATACTTTGATGCTTGATGATTTTTAACAAGATGACTGGAAATCTGTCTTTAAAACTAGTACTATTCACTTTAGTACAGAAAAGAACTTGGTAAGTATGAAGTATTTATTTTGCATTCAAGACCTGGTTAAAATACTAAATACTAAAGATAAATAACATCTGGAAATTTACAACTTAGAAATGAAAACCAATAACTAGTCTAAAAGGTGAACTAGACTAGTAAATGCTGCACTAAATTGTTAATTCTCGTAGTAGAGAGAGAGGAGGGTGGAAGGATGCCTAAAGGTCAAAAAAAAAAAAAAAAAAAAAAAAGGAAGAAGAAGAAAAGAAGATGAATGGGAAAATAAATTCTTTTTCTTAATTCCTTAAGTCTTCTGGAAAAATAGTCTTGCTTTAAGTAAAATCTTACATGAGTCTAATTAAGCATTTCTGCGGCAGGATGGAGCTATAATTAAGGCCTTACCTTAGATGGCTTACTAACTTGCAGCTGCAAGCTGAACGTTTTAACATATCATCATATTGGCATTAGTTTGACAAATGTAGTAATCATTTCCTTTTGTGGACTAGAAGACATCAAGAACATGCATATTTTAATTCGTATGTTAGCTGATCCAGACATAATTATTAGAGGTTACGGGGTATATATGGCACTACATTTTTTTCTAGTTCCCCTTTCTTTTAGGTAATTGAATGCTTTGCTTATTTTGAATAAATGTAACTTGACACAAATGATCTAAAACAAGGGGTGAAAACAACAGGGAAGATGAAAGAAAGTAGGACAAGTTTCTAAGCTCTGTAAAACGTGAAAATTTAGTAGTTTTAAAGATAAAAATGGTCTAAGAACTAGGCAAACTTGAGTGTCCACCAGTTATTTCTATCAAAATATGCAAACCCTGATGTTAGTGGCTTTCTTCTCTGCCTTAGTACAGGAGTAGAAGCACATTCATCACTTGAAATCTGAAATCTTACTGCTACCTAACTATACTCTCAAGTCTCATAATCATGTTACATTCTTCCTGTGGACTTTTGTGACAAGCCAGCAAAGTGTTGTTTTGTGGCTATGGGGGTAGTGGAAGGGGGGAGGGGGAATCATATGAGCAGGTAGAACTCCCCAGGTCCCAGGACCTTGGAGCTTAACAGTCAGCTAGGGCTCTACTATGCTGGGGCCTGTGCTCATTTTAGCAAGATTAGGACGGAACTGATCTTTATAAGATTAAGAATAAGCAAGGTAACAAATGTGTAAGGCATAAAATTCTGCTATTAATCCAAGAGGTCTGGGATAGGGCTCTAATATGACTAGCTATAGATAGGTGCCTTTATCTTTGACTCTTCCCGTATAAGGCGAGTCTGCCAGAAAAACTGAGTTATCTCTAGGGAGGGTAAGTGCTAGAGATGCCCTGCTGAGCTAGGGTGGCTAGAAATAGTAACTAGAGAGAAAGAACAACAACTAATGATCTCTAGGGGTTTGGCAACCAAAACGCATCTTTTCCTTTTGGTTGAAATCTGATCAAGAATCTGAATTGTTTCTCAGCTGAGAGCTTCCTTGGTTTTGAATGAGCATCAACATATTTATGGTTATGGTGGACATTTAAAAAAACGGCCAATATTCTTAAGGGCGCTTCCATGTCTTATTAAGTACCTACTGTATAATTCCTTTTAGAAATGTACCAAAGGGGAAGTAAGCAAATTTGAGCATAGACACCTACATGCATAACTCAACTACCCTCCTGTATTTAATTCCTGCTACTTTTTACTGATTTAAACATCCCCAATAGATTTAAACAGTGGTGTTTTCTAGGCTGAGATTAACAAGTCAATCAAGTTAAAAAAAAAAAAAAAAA